>JAGTTD010000011.1:20998925-21074985 GCA_018398585.1 Simmondsia chinensis
ACCATTAATTCATGACTGGATTTATTGGAGTCTAATGATGGTGACTCTTGAACTGCTGGGAGTTATGAATGTAGAGGCCTATAAATAGGGACCTCTTGTGTATGGTTTAGGTATGGGGTTGAAAGCAAGAGACTAAAGATGTAGTCCAGTGGGAGGTAGAGTGTGAGTGAAAAACTCTGTTGTAATACCTCTGTTATAATAGTGAAATTATGTTGCTCCCCCTCCGTGGATGTAGGCTTCGGCTGAACCACGTAAATTCCGGTGTCTAATATTTTTCCCCATTCCCGTTTGATTCCGCATTTGCTATTTCGATTTAAGGTTCGGTAAATTCGTGAGTGGTCCTAACAACTGGTATCAGAGCCCCAGGTGGAACCTAAATTGGAGAAGTAGCTATTTGAGTGGGAGGAAAGGACCGGTGGCTGGATGTACTGTTCCGGCGAGAAAAATAAAATAAACAAATAAAAATGGCGCTCCGGTGGTGCACAGTAGCGCATGGAGTGCACGGTGGCTCGTGATAGGCACGAGGAGCACATGGAAGGCGCGTGATAGCGCGTGGTGTTGAACGAAAAAGGAAAAAGACTAGATCGGTGTACCTGGGTGGTAGATTGTGGCCAGATCTACAGCAACCATGTGACTCAGGGCCGGGAAAGCAAAGAGGCAGCGGCGGAGGTTCACGGTGGTGGTGGCTCAGGGAGATCTAGTGGTTCTTCATTCATGTTGTGGTTCAGATCTGGTGGGTTACTGTTCAAAACCACCAAGATTTGGTTGTTTTCGGGCTCGGTGACAGAGACTCGCGGTGGTCGTTGGAAATTCGACCTCAGCATTGATGGCCTGGAAGTCGAAGAGATCGATAGTGGTTGTCTGCGTGGGGCTTCAAGTGTGGCGATGTTGCCTGTCTCGAGGTGGCCGGTCAGTCCGACGGTGATGTCGATGGTGGCTGCGAGGTTGACGGTGTAGATGAAGACAATGAGAGAGTGGGACTTTAACTCCGGTGTCGGCGGTTGGCAGGTTCGTCACAGAAGACAACAATGCCGGAAAACTGATCTCGGGTGTTAACGGCAAAATCGAGGTCGAAGGTGAAGCGACGGCGGTGGTTCCCGGCGAGCGTCGTTGGTGGTGTTGGACACCAACGGTAAGGTTTTGAAGCGACGACGGTGTGGTTTCGAAGGTCGATGGTGGGAGTCGACGGCGAGAAGAACCTCGGTGGTGGTGCCAGCGTCATTAGTTGGTGCCAGTGAGGAAGACGAAGAGCCGAGAGGAGAGAGACAACCTCGAAGAGAGAGAGTCGCAGAGTGAAAAGGACAGAGCGAGAAGAAGATGAAAAGGCCTGAGAGGAGAGCCAGGAAAACGTCAGAGTAAAAGCAAAAAACACTGTTGCTAGGTTAATTTTTTGGGTTTATGTTAAAGTTGAGTTGACCAGAGTAAAATTTAAAGCAAAAAATTAAACCTAGGTTTTTCTCTCGCTGTATAATTTGTCCGGAGTACGGTTTCATTTTTCTTGGGGTCCTGGTAATCAACGGGTTTAGGTTGACTGGCTGTTGAAGCGGAAAAATTTGGACCGGGTTAAAAAATAAAATCAGAGTTGGCGCATGTTGATTGCGTGTGAGGGGTGAAGCATGGAGGATTACTGTTACAATGCTGTTTCTGATCCTCATCAGTCTCCAAGTGGGAGATTGTTAATATTGGAGACCGATGATAATCTAAACCGTTAATTCATGACTGGATTTATTGGAGTCTAATGATGGTGACTCTTGAACTGTTGGGAGTTATGAATGTAGAGGCCTATAAATAGGGACCTCTTGTGTATGGTTTAGGTATGGGGTTGAAAGCAAGAGACTAAAGATGTAGTCCAGTGGGAGGTAGAGTGTGAGTAAGAAACTCTGTTGTAATACCTCTGTTATAATAGTGAAATTATGTTGCTCCCCCTCCATGGATGTAGGTTTCGGCTGAACCACGTAAATTCCGGTGTCTAATATTTTTTCCCCATTCCCGTTTAATTCCGCATTTGCTATTTCGATTTAAGGTTCGGTAAATTCGTGAGTGGTCCTAACATATGATATATATGGGTGTGCAAGAAATAAGTGTGGGGGTGTCTGGATTTGTGGTATAGCTATGACTGGTGAAATGGAAAATGTTTTCATTCTCAATTCGTGCGTTCCATTATTGAGCCTAAAAAAAAAATTTTAAAAAAGCAAAAAAATTAAAAAAAAATGTGATGGAGGAAATCGCTTTTAATGTTACAAACTGTCCATGTTCATAATTCCTCCTAAAAATCCAAGAAAGGAGTTTTACGTGGTTTAAATGCTTTAGAGCCAAATTGAAGAAGTTGCTCCACTAGTTTCGATGGCTTTTGAGCTATATTCCCAAAATATTTCCCACCTTGATCCTAAACCCCGTTACAACCCCTGAAAAGTCCTTATGATTCGTATTATGCATGTGATCTCAGTGGTGGAGAATGAGAAGATATGCAAGCCTATGGTAGATCATTTCCATTGGAATGAATTTGAGCCTAAACACATACCTTTCAAACACAAGAGAGTCGAGTGTTTATTTCCGTGAGAGTCTACGCAGTTAGTTTATTCCATTTTCGAATGAAAATGCTTACTAAGTAATTGTAAGTTGTTTAAGAATGTTTGTTCATGATGTGCTATGAATTTTAGAGAGCTTGATTGCTCTTTGTTGATGGCATTGCAACCTTGGTGTTTTTGGAAAAGTAAATTTGAGTTTTGCTTGAGGTCGAGCAAAAGTTAAGTGTGGGGGAATTTGATGAGAATGCAAAATGTCATATTTTTCTCCTTAATTTTCATTTGCTATGAGAGCTCCATCCATAATCTGTCTACCCTTCACAAATGCTGTTTGGTTTTGTCCTATCAACCCTGGAATTACCTTAGCAAGTCTTTTACTTAGGATCTTTGAGATGATCTTGTAGACACAACCCACCATGTTTATAGGCCTAAATTCTGCAATATCAACAGCTCCATCTATCTTTGGGACAAGAGTAACCCATGTTGTGTTCACCGAGTGATTCAATTTTGCTGCAGTAAAGAACTCCCTTATGTACGCAAGTAGGTCCTCACCTAGAGTATTCCACATTTCTTTCAAATCTAGGCGCTTTGCTTCCATTGCAATCCCATAGAACCTGCTTGATTTCTTGGAAGCTTGGAATTTCTTCTATGCACTCTGAAACTTCAGCTGACAGTGAAGGAAGTCGCAGATCACCATACTCTAGCCTGTTATGGATCGACTCAGTATAAAGCTGCTGGAAGTATGCTGTTATTGCTTGCTTCATCTGCCTTTGCTTGTGATGCACCTCACCCCAGACTCTAATTCTATGTAAAGCCTTCTTTTTGGACCTCATGGTGGCAAGTGTATGGAAGTATTTTGTGTTTTGGTCCATCTCCGTGATCTCTTTGCTTCTTGAAAGTTGTAACGCGTAACGCTCCTTTCTCCTATACCATATCCATAACAATGAAGTGGCAGCCTGCTTTCTTGCTTGGTCTTCCTCTGATAAATGCGAATCCTCAGCTCTAGCTCTGATTCTGTCCAATTCCTCTTCAAGTGCACTTATTTTCAGATCAATATGCCCATACACCTCCTTATTCCACTTCTTTAGCGGCTGCTGCAATCTTTTTAGCTTCTTAACAAAAAACAATCCTTGGTTTCTTGTCCATTCCTCTTGAACTATCTTTGAGTATTGTGGGTGGGAGAACCAACAATCAAAACATCTGAATGGTTTTGGCCCCCATTGACTTTCATCAAGCTGGACAACAATGGGACAGTGATCTGAGAGGCCTTTTTTAAGGCCAAACATTTGCAAGTGTGGGAATTTGCTTAGCCAATCCTTATGCACAAGAACCCTGTCAATGCGGCTCATTGCTTATCCTCTTGACCATGTGAATTTCCTAACAGAAAATGGAACATCAATCAACCCTGTTATATTCAAGAAGTCCCTAAAGTCGTTCATGCCTTGTGTGATGACATCCCTTCCTTTTCTTTCACCAGCATTGAGAACCTCATTGAAATCCCCAAAGACAAATGCAGGGATGTCATTAGCAGAGAACACTCTTTGTAACTCCTCCCATACTGCCAATCTGTCAGTTCTATTACATGGCCCATACACCAGACATAGCAAGCATACAAAATCCTCCTGCAGCATGGATCCTACTAGACATATCCATCTTGTGCCCTTTAGTGTGTAAGTTACTGTAAACAAATCATCATCCCATATGAGTATCAGACCCCCAGAGCCTCCCACAGCTGCAACCTCCTCCCAATGACTTGTGTCTGCCCCCCCCCCCCCCCCCCCCCCCCCCCCAACATTTTTTTTATTTCCTTTGCAGTTAATGTGCTGTGTTTTGTCTCAACTAATCCTAGCACTGTTAACTTATGTGATATTACAATGTCTTTTATTGCTGATTTTTTCTCTTGACGCCCAAATCCCCTCACATTTCAAGCACATACCTTCATTTCTTGGAGACTGGTAGAGGAATCCTCTTCTTCTTCTTCTTCTCCTTTCTTCTGTTTATAGTGAAGTCGTCCTCCTGTGTGGCACACATGATTTTGAGAAGCTCTGCTTTCGATCCATTGAACTTGTATCCAATTGATTGTCCAATAGACCAGGCTTGTCTGGCTCTCTCCTTTCCTTTTCTTGGTCTTCTGCTTTGTGTATGTTCTTGTGTTTCACTCGTTTCCACAGGAAGCTCAGTATTTGCATCAGTTGTTCCTGAGAAATCCTTTGTAAGATCCACAAAAATCTCTACTTCTTCATTTGTTTGTTCCCGGTTTTGTTGTGTTGCTGGTGCCTCATTTTGAAATTCAAATTCTTGTGACTTTTGCGTGATGGACTGGTCTGTGTCCAAGTCTAGTGGCTGGTTCTTTTGTCCCTCCTCATTAATGAGAGTTGCTTCTTCCCCATATTGTCCTTGCAAAAGTACATGTACTCGTTCTTCCAAAAAGGTACTTTTTTGGCTTACAGTTAATGCTTCTTGTACCATTGTTTCCTTTGCTCCTTCCACACGGTACAGCTGCAGGTCTTCCCCTCTTTCTTCCTCACTTTGACCTCCGGTGGGCCACCTGGTTGTTTCCGGTCCAGTGGAGCCCCCTCCTGAGGTTGCTGAGTTTACACCTTCACTTGAATTCTCCTGTCCACTTGGTGTCTCTTCAACCCTCGAGAGAAACTCAAAGTTAGATTGATGATCCAATTGTTGCTCACTCCCTGTCAGCATTGCAATAGGGACTGGCTCATAGCATTGTTCAGTCCGCATCATTTCTAGCTCCTCCGTTCCTTGTTGTGTTGCATTCCACTTGTGGTCCCCACTCCCCTCCCCTATCTCTTTAACAAATAAGGTATGCTGCCTACCATCAATCGACATGCATACACACTCAGCAATAAGGGATGTAGAAGTTGTTTCAATCTAGATCATTCCTTCTTCAAACGACTCGTCCCACTGTCCATCCCTTCCAAGTTGAATAACTTTCCCCCATGATTGTGCTATCTTATTAAGGTTATACTTGGACCATCCATAAAAAGGCATTCCGTGGATGGCTAGCCAAGTTGTCCTTTCCTTGCAGCAATCATCCTCTCTCATTCTTCTTATACTTTGGCACCATCTCTTCATCCACCCTTCTTCCTCCCTCTAGAACTCATTTCTCTCAAACTGCCTAGCAAAGGTGAGGATCCACTACTTCTTTCCTATGTCCCTGATCTTGAGTATTGCATTATGTCTTGAGCATGTTTGTAGAGGAATATCCGATTGTTTTATCGACTGTTCCGCTACGCATAACAAGCTCCTATCCACTTCGTCCACCCTGGAATCGTCCTTCATACATTGGATCAGTTTCATCCGATTTGTTTGGCCCTAGAAACTATATCTATTTTCCTCCTCTTGTTGGTAATGTTCTGCTCTCCTCTCCTCCTCAGGTACTCTTCTATTGCTTATGGTGTTGCTAAACCGAGCAAACTTTACTACCAACATGCTTCTCTGAGAGCCGTGCCATTGAGTCCCTATATGGCCCTTACAGCATCATCCTGATGATGAAATTGAACAAATCCAAAGATGTGTCTTGTGTTAGGTCTCTTCTTGTGGGAGACATTTGTTTCCTTCATCTATCCATATCTTTGGAAAAGATGGAAAAGCCTTTGTGAGTCGAAGTAGACCGGCAAATTGTCAACAAAAAGTGATCTTGGTTGGGTATTGGGGTCCTGTCGCTCTTGTGTTGTTTGATGTTCATGGCTGCTCTGCGTCCCATTGTCCCCTCCTAGATGTTGTTCCTCATTGTATCTTCTATGTCCTGTGTTATCTTCATACACCCATCCACCTCTCATGCCATCTTCAAATTGTGCAACCCTCCAAACCCTCCCTTGCCATTGTACTCCAGCAGCGCTCATTGCTCTTTGGGTCCTATGTGTGGTCCACTCAAGTGTGTTGAAATTTTGTTCAACATACTAGATCCACGTCACTAAATGCGTTATGTTTTTCGCTCAGGGATCAATGTTTATGAAACTATTATTTTGAGTCCTCTATATAGTCCATGTAAAACACAAGTATGCTTAGGTCAACACCTTTTAAGATCAACCAACATGCGTTTTCGGCTTATTTGGTGAAGAATACATTTCTTCCACTCCACAAATAGTGGGGGTCAATTGAAGGAAAACATAATTTTTATTGTCAAGTTAATTATCACATTGAAAGGAAAAACAGGTATATGGTACCAAACACTTGATATCCTACCTTGGTCTTGCTAATTTTAACTCATTTCGTTGACTTATGTAGGCCATGATGTTTGAGAAACCAATGTCCTATGGATAAAAAACATTTATTGAGCCTAAGTTTGAGATGTTGCCATTGGCACACAAACAATAACTACTTTAAAAGTTCTAATGAAATTGTTGATCCATCCTAATTGATTCCAAATAGGAAATAGAACCATTTACTTCTTTCCTTACTTCGAAATGTTTTGAAATTAAGGATCAAGATTATTGTGACATTATATAGACAACTGGACCATGAACTTGGTAGCATTGACCATGGATGGACCCTTGAGTGACATATTACTGAGCTGCTATGTTATCTTAAAATTATCTTGCTCTAATTAATCTTAGAGTCCGTCTTTAAGCATCAACTTGATACATATCATCTATTTTAAAGCGCTTAATTGTTTCATGGAAGAAAATTGTGACACGGTTGCATGTCCAAGGTAGTGCTTCTAAAAGGATGATAGGTGAATACTTCACATATTTGATGGTTTTGTTTTGTAATTGCGATGCATATGAAGATGGGGAAATGGTATGATATGTGCTTGGTAATAACATTCGCTTAATTTACTAATTAACATCCACATTTTTTTTTCCTCCCTCAATATTAACATAGGTGTTATATGATTTACACCGAGTGTAATAAATTGACCCATGTATAGACATTGTTTTCATCATAGGACTACACTTCACTATCATTGCAATATTTGAAAGGAAATGATTTATACTTGGTATCACAAAAAGTACCTGAGTACACCTAAAGGTTATGAGCAGAATGTAACTTGCGTGACATATATCTACTACCGCATATGCTTTAATAATGATGGGATAAGGATTGATCAAAAAGCACTACTAACAGAAAAGGAAAGGAGAGTTTGTTGCTCTTTGCACCCTTTGTTGAGGCATGCTATAAGGGAATAGATTTATATGAGTCATATTGTGATTAATTTGCATGCTATAAAGATCATATTGACATCACTAGATTGATTTTCTTATGTGATGGACATGGCTGTGAAATGGGTTCCCGGTTATAGGGTGGGCTTCAAATGTCGAGAAGTGTTAATATTGCAGGGTACCAATGGCAAGGTAACCCATGTAGAGGGTGTGATCCTCCAAATGGGAGGCATCGTACGGTGTCCTATTGGAAGATATGCTGCGTTATGCCAGAGTCCTCGTTGATGAGGCAAAGTAGTGGAAACAAATGGAGATATTGCTCATTAACATTATGTTGTGGTTGCACCACTACTTTTGAGAGGTGCATGATAACTTACCATTTCGGTAGGTCTAGATCTCTAGATTATAGTAAGATAAGTTCTTACTGGTGGCAACGTTATGATTATGTGAGATACTGTGTTGATTTTTAACAAAAACTCTAGCTAGAGTTGAGATCTAGAGGACATCGAGGGGGATGCGGCTAAAGCCAAATGACGAATAAATCACTCATGAGGATACCTCGAAACGGAACAAACGAATCATGGAGTGATGTGGCGAGCATGCTTCATATATGAATTGAATTAAATAAGTCTATTCGTATGGAGTCAAGCATGCATACTTGTGAAAGTAATGGAGGCTAAGCAAATATAGCTCTTAATGTGCTCTATAGCCCATACGGGTGGGATGTGTGGCCACGAGCACATCCTTGACGGACTCATCTATATGAATGTAGAAGTAAAGGCCGCTTCTATGAGAGCTCAGGCTGTTGGTGTATTTTCAAAATATGTGTTGTATAATACGTGTATATATATATATATGTTAATGCTGTTTATGTATGTATAAGATGTATTTGAGATTTTTTCGATACTTATTTTGAATGTTTAGAGATTGTTAGGGCTGTGTTTCGACACATGGGCCATGTGTGTTGACACAAAATCCTACAGAACGATGGGGAAACAACTGTGTGTTGACACACATGGCCCGTGTGTCCACACACAGGCCTTTACAGAAGCACACGGAGGAAGTCTGTGTGTCGACCCATAGGAAGTGTGTGTCGACGCACAGATCTACAGTAACGATGTGTTTCGATTTGTGTGTCGACACACAGGTGCTGTGTGTCGACACACAGCTTCGACGCACATGTCTGTTTTGACGGTTTGTCTGCGCGGTTTTTCCTAGTTCTTTGTTTCAAATGTGGCTCTTCTATTTGAGACGTCTCCTTACATGTATACATATATATATATCTTCCACACTTTGATGAATCAATTAATTGGGTGAAAAACACAAGGGAAAAACAAGATTAAAAGATCTCTGCATTCAAAGTGTTCTTGTTGTTGTGTTCTTGAACAAAAACACCGATCTCTCCATATCTCGATCTTTTTCTCCCTTTACACATTCTCACTTCATTTTTGGTTGTTGTATCCCTGAGGATATTTAGTATAGCTAAATAAACCTTAAGGAAAGTGATTACAAGGCCTCAACACCTGAGATCTCTCGGTTACCCGGTTGCAAGTATTTTGCAAGTATTTCGATAATTTGTTATAACAATCTTAAGGTTTAATTTCTGACATGGGTTTTGCCTTCATCACTAAGGGAAATGATAGCCAACTTTGTGAAGTTGGACCGGTTTGATGGCGGGAACTTCCGCCGGTGGCAGAGGAAGATGTACTTCCTCATCACGACTCTGAATGTGGTGTATGTCCTGAATAAACCATCTCCATCCCCCGTCTCTGAGGAGGAGGAGACCTTGGCCGAGCAAAGGCCTAGACTGAAGTGGGAGAATGATGACTACATCTGCAGAGGGCATATTCTGAATGGAATGACTGATGCCTTGTTCGATATTTACTCAAACGTACCGACCGCGAAGGAACTGTGAGACGCACTTGAGGCACGCTATATGGCCGAGGATGCTACAAGCAAAAAGTTCTTGGTTAGTCAATTTAACAATTATAAGATGGTTGATGATCGTTCTGTCATGAAGCAATTCCATGAAATCAAACGAATATTAAATAATTTCAAACAACATAAAATGAACATAGACGATACAATTGTTGTTTCTTCCTTAATTGACAAACTTCCTCCTTCTTGGACAGATGTTAAGAAAAGTCTTAAACAAAAGAAGGAGGATATGTCAATAAAGGAATTGACTAACCATTTACGTGTTGAGGAAGGTTACAAGGTACAGGATGACAACAAAGACCACCCTGGTGATGTTGGTAAAATCAACATCACAGAAGAAGGCCAATCGAGCAAGGGACCCAAGAGAAACGGACACTTCCAAAAGAAGAAGAATGACAAGAGGCCAAAAGTGGTCTGTTGGGAGTGTCAAAAGTCCGATCACTTACGCAAGGACTGTTACCGCCTTAAAAAGAATAAAGGCAAGGGGCTTGATCATTGCGCCAAAAATTCGAACGAGAGGTTCGTGGTGATGATATCGGAAGTCAATCTAGTCGAGAGTGATAACTCTTGGTGGATTGACTCAAGGGCCACGAGACATGTGTGTAAGGACAGGGGGTTCTTCATGACTTTTGAGCCCATGAACAACGGAACTGAGTTGTTCAAGGGAAATGGGGCGTAGGTACCAGTTAAAGGAAAGGGAAAAGTTGATTTACTTTTCACATCTGGAAAAATCCTTACTTTAACCGATGTATGCTTCGCCCCTGACGTTAAGAAGAACCTTGTGTCTGGTGGCCTGTTAAATAAGTTTGGGTTGAAGTTGGTCTTCGAAGTTGACAAGTTTATTTTGTCAAAGTGTGGAGTTTTTGTTGGCAAAGGGTACTTATGTAATGGTATGTTCAAAATGAACATTGATAATAAAATTGGAAGTTCTATTTATATGCTTGACTTGTCATTTTTATGGCATCAAAGATTAGGTCATGTAAATTTTCGTAGATTGCATGAAATGGTTAATTCTTTGTTGATTCCTCACATAGATAAAGTTGATGACAAATGCAAAACGTGCATGCTAACTAAGATAACGAAATTGCCATTTCCTTCAGTGCAAAGAGAGACTAATCTACTTGACCTAGTATATAGCGATTTATGTGATTTCAAGCGCACACCGATTTTAGGTGGAAAGAATTACGTTGTGACAATTATTGACGACTGTTTGAGATTTTGTTATGTATATCTGATAAGTAACAAAGATGAGTCGCTTGATAGATTTAAAGCATATAAAGCAGAAACTGAATTACACTGTGAGACCTTCCTCAAGCGTCTAAGGTCGGACTGTGGTGGGGAGTACTACGAGCCTAAATATTTCAAAACCATAGGAATAATACATGAAATAACTGCACCATATACGCTACAACAAAATGGCGTGGCAGAGAGGAAAAACTGGACTCTAATTGAGATGGTTAATTCCATGTTATCTTATTCCGGTCTCAGCGATGGGTTTTGGGGTGATGTTATGTTAACAGCCTGTCATATAGTGAATAGAGTTCCAAACAAAAGAAATAAAATAACCCCATACAAGTTGTGGAACAAACGAGCCCCTAATTTGAATTATTTGAAAGTGTGGGTGTAAGGCAGTTGTTAAAGTCCCTGAACCTAAACGGAAAAAGTTAGATGAAAGAGGCATTGATTGCATCTTTGTGGATTATGCGTCACATAGCAAGGCATATCGGTTCTATGTAGTCGAACCTAATGATTATATCAATGTGAATACGATAATAGAATCGAGAGACGCCATATTCAACGAGAATCGGTTTATTTCTATCCTTAGACTGAGGGATTATGTACCAGTTGAAAGTAACACTCAAGTGTCGAATGACGATGTTCGTCATGAGAGGGAAGATATCCCTGAAAGTGCTCTAGAACTCCGTAAGAGTAAGAGAGCGAGGAAAGAGAAATCTTTCGGTTTCGGACTTCTACACATATTTTGTAGAAGGTTCGAGGAACGATGTGGACCAAGTGGTTCCATATTGTTGTGTCATGGAAGCTGATCCCATGACGTTTAATGAGGCAATGAGGTCTCATGATGCCTCGTTTTCGAAAGAGGCCATAAATGATGAGATGGATTCCATCTTAGGTAAAAATACCTGGATCCTTGTGGACCTACCACGAGGAAGTAAGCCCATCGGATGTAAATGGATCTTCAAAAAGAAGATGAAAGTCAATGGAATGATTGACAAGTAACAAAATCGACGATAAGGGTATTGATAGCCCTTGCCTTCATTTTTAAATTAGTGATACACCAAATGGATTTCAAAACGGTATTCCTGAATAGTGAGCTAGAGGAGGAAGTATACATGGAACAACCAGAAGAGTTTGTTGTTCCAGTCCAAGAGCGAAAAGTATGTAAATTCATACGCTCTCTATATGGGCTAAAGCAAGCCCCGAAGCAATGGCATCAGAAGTTTGATCAAGTTGTACTCAACAACGGATTCGTTATAAACGAATCAGATAAATGTGTCTATAGCAAGTTTGATAATGACAAAGGGGTCATTATATGTTTGTATGTCGATGACATGCTGATTTTCGGTATTGATATGGAACAAGTAGAGAGAACCAAACAGTTTCTCTCTGAAAACTTTGCTATGAAAGACATGGGTAAGGCGGAAGTAATCCTTGGTATAAGGATTGTAAGGAATGGTGATACCATTTCCTTGATGCAGTCTCAATACATCGAAAAGGTGTTGAAGAAGTTCCATTTCTTTGATTGTGTGCCAATACCCATACCAATGGATCCTAGTGTGAAATTAGTACCGAATGGAGGCGCTCCAGTGGCACAACTGGAGTGCACACGAGCTGTTGGCAGTCTCATGTATGCCATGACAGGCACTAGGGCTGATATCACCTTTGCTGTTGAAAAATTCAGTAGATATACCAGCAAACCGAGTAAGTTGCACTAGGATGCAGTGCACCGAGTACTGAAGTACCTAAAGAAGACTATGGAACTCACTTATGTTGGGTATCCTCCTATTTTGAAGGGGTACACTGATGCAAGTTGGATCTCCGATGTGGAGGATCATGCATCCATGAGTGGATGGGTATTCCTGTTTGTTGGGGGTGCGGTTTCTTAGGGTTCCAAGAAACAAATTTGCATGTCTGATTCGACAATGGCGACGGAGTTTATAGCTCTCGCTTCTGCGGCTAAAGAAACCGAGTGGTTAAAGGATCTCTTGTATGAGATACCTTTGTGGCCGAAGCCGATCTCACCGATCTCTATCCACTGTGATAGTCAGGCTATGCTTTCTAGAGCGTACAGTGAGGTGTATAATGGGAAGTCCAGGCACATTGGTGCAAGACATAGTATGGTGGGACACCTTATTCGGGAAGGTGTTATCAATGTGGACTTCGTGAGGACCAGTCAGAATCTAGCTGATCCGTTCACTAAAGGCCTGGCTAGAGACTTGGTTCTGAAAACAAATGAAGGGATGTACTTGAAACCTATCATACTGAGTCGCCCATGACAGGCCCTCAACTCGACGCCTAGTATGACGCTAGGTCTTGGGTTCAATGAGAGAGACTTGTCACCTGTGTGACTGCAAGCACTAAATGAGAATATTTCCATCCCGAGTGCGAAGTGCTTAATACCTACGTTAGAGATTCTAAAAGGATGAGCAAAAGCTCTTAATGGACCTGGTTCTAGAACTTATTGAATGTCACGTCGCAGGGACATGATCAATGAGGTCCACCTTAGTGTGTGTTGAAGTTTGGCTGCTTCAAAAGGGTGATTTTTGACAAGGGTTTGGCCCTGAAACACTCATGAAGGGTACAGGACACAAGGCCACAAATGTGTCGATATGGGAGTTGTAGGGTGTGTACGGGGAGTACGCCTTTTGCATGATTAGATAGTTGGTTAGTCAAATGGGTTGTATGGTTCAAAGCTTGGTCTACCATTTTTTATCCGATTAACTGTATGGTCTTCTCACTAGCTGGGGGTTCAATCGTGAGACACCCTCATTAATGCACAATAAGGCCTCCTTTAACCGAGATGTCATTTTGAGATTGGTTGTATTTTGAAAATGGTGGGGGATTGTTGGTGTATTTTCAAAATATGTGTTGTATAATACGTACATATATATTAATGTTGTTTATGTATATATAAGATGTATTTGAGATTGTCCCGATACTTGTTTTGAATGTTTAGAGCTTGTTGGGGGTGTGTGTTGACACATGGACCATGTGTGTCGGCACACAATCCTACAGAAGGATGGGGAAACAGCTGTGTCGACACACAGGCCTTTATAGAAGCGCTCGAAGGAAGACTGTGTGTCGACACACAGATCTACAGTAACGCTGTGTGTCGAACTGTGTGTCGACACACAGGTCTGTTTTGAAAGTTTGTCTGCGCGGTTTTTCCTGGTTCTTTGTTTCAAATGTTGCTCTTCTATTTGGGACGTCTCCTTACATATATACATATATATATCTTCCACACTTTAATGAATCAATTAGTTGGGTGAAAAACACAAGGGAAAAACAAGTTTAAAAGATCTTTGCATTCGAAGTGTTCTTGAACAAAAACACCAATCTCTCCATATCTCGATCTTTCTCTCCCTTTACACATTCTCACTTCATTTTTTGTTGTTGTTGTATCCCCGAGAATATTTCGTATAGCGAAATAAACCTTAAAGAAAGTGATTACACGGCCTCAACACCTGAGATCTCTCGGTTACCCGGTTGCAAGTATTTCGATAATTTGTTCTAACACAGGCTAGTTCTCTAAAGCACTCATGAAATCCGAGAAGAGCACAAGGCTGTAATATGCAAGCTTCCAAAACTAATACACTTCGAACTTTCATGTGTGTGATGCATTTTACGTGCCCTCAAGCAGCTAAAGTTTCAAGGCAAAGTCCACTTTGGCCCTAGTATGAGAATTGTTGAAACACTAGTGAAGGTTTTAAGGCAAAGCCACCTTCATGATATATGGCAGTTCTATTGAAACCAAAATTTTAAAATAAGTGGAGGGTTGTTGGATTATTTTAAAAAATTCCTTATAAAAAGAATTATTTATGAAAAAGTATAAAATTCAAGTGCCAGTCATAACATGCTGTAAACTGCTTTTCAATGCATGCACAATTACATGCGTTATGGATGGTTAATGGTATTTGGTAAATGCTCTTAATGTATACGGTCACAATGTTATATTTGATGATTTATTTTAGGGCATGCTTTTGTGTGTGTGTATATATATATATAACCCATTGATCTAAAATTAAAGTACGAGTTTTGTTTTCGTTTATCTATCCCCCATTTATAGAGAATTTGGACTGAGGTGTAGGGCATAGTTTTGGCCTTTTGGACAAGTGCAGGGTCTGGCAGTGACAGCATAGACTTAGCGTCATATCCTGGGGATGACGTGCTGTACACCTACTGCATCGAGTTTACTCATAGGAGCGTGGAAACCTACTTAAAGAAAACGTGATCCATGCCTCGCTCAGTTATTACGTCATCGGTGTTTTATCGTTTCTATGCATTTCAAGTAATATCTTCTTTTATTCTATGTTATGGACATTATTTTGGTATTTATCTCCAACACATTACATCACAAGGACAATCTGCAATCAAATTGAATAGATGGATGCCCAAATTTCGGAGAGAAAAGAGCCAATTCTAGTATAAAGGAATCTACAGAGATGAAGAGAACGTGAGAAAAATTGACTTATTTAAAGTTGAATCAGATTTAAGACTGCAATGAAAGTTGACCAATTCAGGGTTGAATTAAATTGAAATTGTATTGAAGGTTGAAGTAGTTACATTTAATTGAGTAAATACTATAATGAAGTTTAACCCAATCAGGGTTGGTTTACTCTAAGATTATAACGAAAATTGGTTCAATTAGGCTCTGTTTGGTACATGGAATTGGAATTGGACTGCAGAGTTATAATTTCAATTCCAATTATGATGGAATTAGAATTCTGATGGAACTAAAATTCAATTATTTGGTTCATCAAACGAATTTGGAGTTGGAATTATAATTATGCAATGATTTGAATCACCAAGGGTTTCCGGTCAATTGAGTTAGAATATTTCTAGTTTTGAATCAACTATGGTTCGATTTTGGTAGGAGAGGTTAACATTGTGTTTAAGTTATTACGGTCGGAGCAATTCAATTTGAGTTCGAGTTATTTGATATTCAAGTCAAATTGGCTCGAGTATTGCGTCGGATCATTTAGTGCTCAAGTTACCTCGGATTTTTAATTAATTGGGTTATGTGTTTTCTTTATTAAGCATAGTTAAGATCGAATTTAAATTCATTTATGTCATTTCAAGCTCGAATTCTCTTAGTTTTGGGATAAATAAGTTGTATCATTTCAAATTTCGAATCATCATAAGCTGAGTTTGAGATGGGTCGGGTCGTTTTGGGTATGGATCGCATTAAAATTTTGGTCAATTTGGTCGAGTCATTTTCAGTTTGGCTCAACTTGTTTACATCGCGTTCAAGTCGAGGAGTTTAATTTTCTAGATTTGAGTAATCTCGAGTTTTGAATCAATCGGGTCGGATCATTTTAGAATTTGAGTTAAGGTGATTTCGATCATTTCAAGTTCAAGTCGTTTGAGTTGGGTCATTTTGAGGTTCGAGACAAATTTTAGTTTGTGTCTAAATTTTTGGATTTTGAGTTATTTTGGATTGGGTTAATCAAGTTGGGTAATTTTAGGTTTTTGGTTAATGGAGTTGATATGAAATTTTCCTTAACCCCACCCTAAAGAATTGGAAAGTTTGATTTTCAGTTAAAATCCAATTTCATGGAATTAGGCAGTGGAATTGTAATTCCAATTCCAGCAAGTGAACCAAACGGCATAATCGAAATTTTGGGCTCCAATTCCATACTGCAAACACAACCTTAGGGTTGAACTAAATTGACATTGTAACAAAAATTGATCCAATTAGGGTTGAGATTATGATGAAAATTAATTCAATTAGGATTGAACTATAATGAGATTGTAAACAAAAAATTGGTTCAATCAGAATTGAGCTAAACTGAGGTTTTAAACAATTCAATTAAGCTTAAACTAAAATGGGATTGTGACGAAAATTAATCCATTTAGGGTTGAATTAAATTGAGATTGTAATGAAAATTGACTCTTTTTAGGGTTTAATGTCAGATAGAGAGAAAACCACCGATGGTGGTGGTTGATGTGGGCTGCTGTTGGCAACTCAGTGGCACCAGAGCAAGGCGAATGACGTGACACAGCGAGCCATGGGCCAAGGAGACCAAGGTGTGGGTGAGCCAAGGTCGGGCGAGATAGAGTTGGCGAGCCCGATGTGGGCAAGCAGGATTTGGGCCAGCTAGGTGCTAGCGAGCCAGATGGCATCGGTGCTAGTGTTGGTGGTGAGGTAGTGGGGTGTGCACAATGGTGTGGGGCTGGTGAAGATGTTGGTGAAGATGATGGTCAAATGATGGTCAAAGCTTTTTTTTTGTTCATCTTTTTTTTTTAATTAAGTATCCTGTAACTTAAAACAGATGCTGATGGCAACACCGTGGCACCAGAGCAAGGCAAACAACGTGACATGGCAAGCTAGGATGTTAAAGCGATCTTGGTGCGGGCGAGCCATGGTCAGGGGAGCCAAGCTCCGGGAGAGCTAGATTTTGGGCGAGCTAGAGTTGGCGACCTAGAGGTGGGCGAGCTTGATTTCGGCGAGCTAGGTGTGAGGGAGCTGGAGTGGCGCCGGTGCTAGTGTTGGTGGCCGAGGTAGTGCGGTGTTCACGATGGTGTGGGGCTGGTGAAGATGTAGGTGAAGCTGACGGTCAAACGATGGTCAAAGAATTTTTTATTTTTTTTTAGTACCTTTTTTAATTAAGTATCATGCAACTTTAAACGGACATAACTTTAAATTCGTATGGAGTCATAGTGCGGCCCACTTCCTGAAATGAATCCCTCGAAGAGCTCTATGCAACTTGTACAATTTCCCATATTTTAAAGAAAAGATAGCAAAGACATGGTGGCAATTATCCAACGCGGTTCTTAAAGATTTCCATATAATTAGAATGATTTCTCAAATGTTTGGATCAAAGAAAGAATATAAAAGATGAAATAGGTGTGCCAACCGCGTGCAAACTGTATAACTGACCTTACAACTTAAAACGATCGTAACTTTCAATCTATGAAGAGTTACGGATCGAATTTTATATCAAAACGAAACTCTCGAAGAGTTCTAGGTACCTATGATGAATTTTGGAGTTTTTCAACAAACAAAGTATATGAAAAGTGATATGGGTGTGTGAGATACTGATAGGTTTTATAACTTGCCTTATAACTTAAAACGGGCATAACTTTCAATCCCTGAAGAGTTACGGATCGAATTACATAACTGAAGCTCTTTAAGAATTCTAGGCACCCATGGAAAGTTTTTTAAACTTTTTGATGAAAGAAAGTTTATGATGTGTTTGGCATTTTGGCTTGGTAGCGCACACTATAATTTAAGACGGCCATAACTTTCAATTCAAAAAAAATTACGAATCAAGTTATATATTGATACGAAGCTCTTGAAGAGTTCTATGATAATTTTTTATATTTTTCTCAAAGAAAATATAAAAAAGGGCGTAAAAGGATGTAGCCATATTTGACCTTATCCAATCAAGCCTCTTTTATCAATTTTGCTTGCGTAGGCTTATTCGCATCAAAGAGAATGCCAAGGAATCCAAAGAAAAGTGCTAAAAATTAACTTACTTGATACTTGAAATGCTTAAGTCTTACTAGAAACATCAAGCTAAGCGTGAGCTTGTGATCCTCCCCATAGATGGCGCCAAAAATGTTTACGATGAATTTGATTAGTGTGTTTATTTAACATATTGGAGTTATATATAAGATGGAGTTCATAAAGATGAGCTGAACTTAAGCTCTAACTACAAGCCTGACTTGATATTTCTTAGCCTAAGAGGAGTATGAGGCTTGAATAGTTATTGCTCCGGAGATGTGATAGTAAAAGACGATGGGGGAAGAGGCGTGTGATTGCCTACCTTGGATGAGGCTTGCCATGAAGAGAGAGAGAGAGAGAGAGTAATATGAGGGGTAAGAGAGGAAGGGAGGGGCGTTTCCTCAAATATGAGGGACTTTGTCCCAGTTTTATAAAGAATTTCGATGGGCTAGGGAGTCCAATCTAGGGTGCTCGCATCTATGGCGCCCAATCTAGGGCGCCCATCTTGGGGTGCCGGAGTCTAGGGTGCCTGTTCTGGGTGGCTCATTCTGGGGCATCCAATTTGGGTCGCTAGACGAGCAAGTACCGGGCTAGTATTATAAATGGACATAATTGTGAACAATGGCTCCATATCATTAAAATAAGTAGAATAGGCGTCTTCAGGAATATGTGGTCAAAAGGTTATCCACAAATAGCATGGTCACCATCCCTAGATTAGTTCATTGGTTTGCTTATGCTCCATCATTCCCATCAATTCGCTTCCTAGTCACCCTGTATTCAAGCTTTTCACTAGGCTGTTCTTTACCACCCCCCCTCCCCCCTCCACCCTCCACCCAATCTCTATGCACTCCTTAGCCATCAGGCTTCCTAAAGCCTGGATGTTGATTGGGACCCTCTTCAATCCTGACATTGTTGCCATTAGTTTCTCAGATTGTCTTGCTCTTTCTTCCGTTTAAGACCCTGCCTTCAACTATGCCACCAACCACCCCCATTGTCAACCCCCCATCATCGTTATTGCCACCACAATTGCCCACACTCAACCTTCCACCATTACCATTTTCTCTCCTCACCATAGAATGGCAGTCACCTACACCATTTACCGATAGGACAACACGTTCCATCATCATGCCATTCTCCTCTTCTCCCTTCAGACTCTCCAAACCCTCACCATTGTTATATATATTGCTTCCCCGTCCTTAAGCCCAAGAACCCTAATTGTCAAGGAGAGAGAAAATGAGACCGCTGCTATACTAGCCACCAGGTCACTTGAGCACCACCCACACGAACGGGAATAGAGAAAAGACGTCACCAGGAGCAGTTGTCGGTCAAGATACCAATTGGAGAGGCGGTATATGCGTGCTACACTCACCACCGGGAATCAGCATCCCAACGCCCTCTCTCACTTGATTTTCGCCCTCAAGCGGTTGCCAGAACAGGCAAACAACACCACCCAGAGGAAGAGGAAGTGCTGGTGAGTGCACCACCATTGCACCCACCACGAATGGGCACTAGACGCATCCACATGCGCCTGCCCTAGCCCCACGTCCTTCGTTCATGAACCTATGGCAAGCGAATGTTCTCACTTCTAAATAGAAAATAGAATTTCAAAAGAATAATGTTATTGTCAAGAAAAAATTATTATTATCAAAGCAAGATTATAGTTTTCAAGGAAATTTGTGATTCTTATTATTTGTAAGTCACATCATTGCTCTGGCAGCAGCAACTTTTGCATTGACAATAACAATACCCTTTTAAAAACTCACCAAATAAAGCCTCATTTGGTATGCAGGAAGTAAAAGCGAAAACTAAAAATTCATGGAGAGTAGGTCTTTTCACTCTTGTTTGATTATGAGAAGTAGGTAGAATGCAAGAAGTGCAAATTGCTAACAAATTCATGAAGAGTATGAATTTGGCTATTGTTTGGTTGGCGGAAAGTAGGCAAAATGTAAGAAGTAACTTACCTAGTCCCCCTGCCAAAGGTAAGTTGTCGCTGCTTTGTTTTTAACTAACCTTCAGAAAAAATTAAAAAAAAAAAAGGTTTTATTTCCCATCGTGACCACCAAACGTTCTTTTTACCAACTTGTTGAAAAATTGAAACACGAGTTGAATTTTCCGGGAATAGAACTTTCCGTACAACTGAACGAGGCTTATGTATAATGTCATGTTGGTAAATTGAAAAATAAATAACTCTAATCCAAACAAATCTGCATGAATAGATTATAGGGAGACCGATTGAAATTAAATTCTGGGGGAGCAGGGGTGTCTGCGTGCATGTTTATATGTGATGATCACCTCAAGATCGTCCCGTCCCTTTCTCCCTTGTTTCTTCCCAATATCACCCTAAATTCCACGCCTCTCTCTGCTTCCTTTTGGTCTGCTTTTTGGCCGTTTCTTGCAGTCTTCTTGATGTGTTTACTTCCGTTTCTAACCATGCCAGTCTATTCTTGATAGCTTGCATTTTCAACTGACTTCAATATTCACTGTTTGTTACTGTTCCGTGTGTGGTCTCCGTAAATTTAATTAAGGACTTATTATAACCTGAGATAGAAGTTATATTTGAATTACATGTGATTGATCTCAACGAATCAATTTTTAAACTGCTGACACTTTAGGTGACTTAAGTTTGCAACTTTTACAAAAATTATATATATATATGTGGAACTTAACCAAAAAAAGAGGAGGACTATTTTGTAGATATTCAAAAGTTTGGATTGGAAAGTTAATGTTATTATATCAAAATGTAATAATATTTAGATTTTTAACTTTTTGGATTATTTAGTTAATTAAAGATTAAATACAATTTGACTTCTCAAAATTCAATCCCCAATTACACAAATACATTTAATATTGTAATTTGAGGGAAAAAAAAAAAAAAAAAAAAAAAAAAAAAAAAAGGGGAAATGGTAACATGCATGAGCGACGTACATTGATTTGGGGAAACGGGAATGCTTTTTGGAATTCCATTTGTTGCCAGCAATAGTTAATGTCAAGTCACAATCTCTGTTATTTTTCTTTTTCTTTCTGTCTGCTATTTAATATTCATTTTCTTTTCTTTTTTTATTATTAATTTTTTTGGAATTTATTCAAACTGCACAGCTGTTGTTTCGGCAGCAGCAACAGAGCAGAGGTCCTCAATTCCTCATTCCCAATTACAATCTTATATTTTGTCTTCTCTGCTCTCAGCTTTCCTTTTCCACCATGGGGTACACCCAAAAAAAACAATAAAAATAGAATCCCAACATTATAGGTCAAATTATACTTAATCATATCCTCATAATAACACTACAGTATTCCAATTCTTTGCATATTATGAGAGCAACTGTTCTTAAATGATTATGCAATTATATGATAAAGTTGTTGAAGTATCAAAAGAGCAATTGTTTGCATATTATGAGAGCAACTGTCCTTGAAATACAGTATTTGGTCCAAAGGGTCACGTCATTCTTATTAGAATTTATTATCACATAATCCTTATTAGAATCTTATTTTAATAATTTATTTATTTATTTATTTATTTTAAATAATTAATTACAATCTTAATCTCACTAGATCGTACTATTTTAAATAACCAATATAGAATCTCATTAGATATTATTTGTGATAATGTAAGTATTTTAACTTGACCAAACGTCTAATCCTATTAGATATTTAATGCGACGTCGTACATATCTAAATCATTCAACTATTTGAGGATATAGTCTCATTATATTATTTAGAAATACATTCCCACTAATTTAATTAAATTGACAATAATTTAAACAATCTAAATTTGATGAATCCACAATCCAGTTATTAAACACTTTTAATAACAACAATCAGGTATTCTTTCCTTTAACGAAATTCTCAACTTCTCTCATTTGCAACTCTATTCATGATGTTTATTATGTTTAATGTTAACCTTATGTCTTATGAATATAATTAGAGGTGGCTATGATACCAATTGTTAAAAAAATTTAATTTCAAAAACTAAATTTTTCTTAAATTGGCTAGATCATAAGCAACGGTACTGATTTAAAAATTTTTTAATTTTAAATCTACAGACCTCTATTCTAATATATACATAACGACATAGAATATCAAAACAAAATAAACATTGAATTAAAAGCATAAATAAAATTTTGAAAAATTCAAGAAAAGCAGTAAGGAATATCTAGATTGTAGATTGCAATTGTCGTCCGTGTCTAATCATCTTGACCTTCAGAAACAGCCTCTCTTCAGGTTGACACCCTGAAGGGGGAAGGCTGCGTACATCTACCCCCCAGACCCCGCTTTTGTGGGAGCCCTTAAAGCACTGGGATTATTGTTGTTGTTGTTGTCTAATCATCTTGACCGCGAAATCCTCTCGACAATGTCCCCTTTACTCCCGGAGTTTGGGCTCTGAAAATATTTGCTGGAAAAAATATCAAAGAAAAATTCCACCTTTTAATTTTTCAAAAAAAATATATTTTTCAGAAAATTTTCAAATGTTGGATACAAAAAATTTTACCTTTTCCGATTTGGGATTCAAACAACATCAAAAACGCATTTTTAAAACATTTGAAACGACGTCGTATGTGCAAAGATTGCGTGCAGTTACTTTCAAACAAATAAAGCACCATGAGCCCATTAGGGCGTTGGCATAGTGGTTTGTATCGCCGGCACCCATTCAGGAGGTCCCGGGTTCGATTCCCACTTGCCTTGCTTATGGTCCTCTTAATTGAGGACTTTGTGGAGTTTACCCCCCCCCCCCCCAATCCTTACCATGTATAAAAAAAATAAAAATAAATAACGCACCATGTGGCACCTCCCTATTCGTCCATGCACACGTATACAGATCACTAAGCAGAGAATGCCCCAGTGCTCGACATTTGTCTTACGTTGGTTGGCCTATATGCAGGTACATGGATTGAGCCTTGTGTTCACGCGCGCATAAATTTTTTTTTTTTTTTGGTTCAAATTTTCACATGTATAAAATATATCTTATGAATATTATTTGGTAAAATATATTTATTCATTTTATGAATAAATAATTCATCTCATTAATTATGTTTAGCAAAATAAATTTATTCATCTCATTAATTTTTCTTAAATAGTTTTAATCGGTGTATTAGTAGAGGCTTGCAGAGTGACCTTAGGATAACTTAATTCTAGCTTCAAATGGGTCAAAACTAATTATCAACTCTATGATAACATTGATTACTATTTAGTAATAGTTAATTCTACTAAATAAATGTTATTGCATTCTAGAATTAATTATATTTATTCAATAATTCTCAAATAACTGTTATCGTGACAATCAATCCCTCTCTCTGATATTCAAGGAATAACAGCTTTAACTACTATATCTAATTTTTTCACATCTTTCACCGTTGCTCTTGATTTTCGTTTTTCGAACAATTCTATAATATACAGAAAATAACTTTTGTACTAATTTCAAATGTCAAATATATGGAATACCTTTGGTAAAGATTTCCAAATCTATTTGTATACTTGCGAATCAATTAAGGGGACATCTTTATCTCGTAAGAGACTATAGATTCCATATAAAACACATTTTTCCACTACACTTCATGTCATTACCCAACACACGTAAGATTTAAGTTAAACCGTTGTGACTAATCCTTTTAGAACATCAAAGCAACAAACAATCCATACACGAGTTTAGACTATTTTTTGGATTTATAGTCATCGTATTACATAATTCATTATTTCGGATAGCAATAAAGAAAGAAATAATTCAGGTGGTCCTGCTAAAGAAATAATTCAGGTGGTCCTGCTCAGTATTTCAATCATATCGATAACACCACTACAACAAAAAGGGGCAATTCTCGGTGCATAATTATCGGCGTTTATACAAACGTTGAGAAATCTCGGCGTATAAATGCTTCGAGACAAAGCGTCGAAAATTCTCGGCGGTTTTAAACGACGCAAAAAATATTGGCATTTATAAGCGCCGAGATTCTCGCCGGGTATATATACCCCGAGCAAACCCTAACCCTCATTTCTTGCGCTCTCACCGTCGTCTCTCACCCTCACCTCCCGCAAACCCTAACCCTCGTTTCTCACCCTCGTCTCTCACCCTCACCCTTGCAAAGCATGTTCGTCTCTCACCCTCACCACCCGATTTCCAACCGCGTCGCCTCTCACCGTCGCTGCCCGGGTTCGCCTCTCACCGTCGCAGCCAGCGTTTGTCTCTCACCCTCACCTTCTGATTTCACAGTTGCTCTTGCTTTGCTGTTAGTATGTGATGTCCTTGTCCTAGTTTCGGTTTTTATTTTATTGGACTGCTTATTCTTCTACAAGTGTTATATCATTTGAGTTGGTTGAAGTAGTTTTATTATAGTTTTGTATTATCGCCGTTTTACACTTTTTCCTGCTTCATGCGCATCCTTAATGCTATGGTTCGAATGATTCTATCGTTGCATCTCATCATTTGAATTGATTAATACAAAAAATTGTTATTTTGACGAAATTCTTGTGTTACTGTGTTTGATTGATGTTTAAAATTATGTGTTGGTGGAGCTTGTGAGTTCAATTTGTTAATGTCAGGGAGAGTAGATATCGATTTCATAATTTTTTAATTTGAAAAAATAAAACTTTATTGTTGTATCCCTTGTTTAGATGGATCCTTCACATTAGAGGATTAAAATTGATTATAAGGAACTCATGTATCTTACTTTAATTTCTAACTTCTCCTAAGTCCCATTAATTATTTGTTTTTGTATTTGTATATATTTTGATTGGTTGATTAAATATTTGTCTTATGAACTCTATCTTTTTTCAATTTTTAGGTAATTTGATTGCACTACTTAATATTTAGAGATATGGATGCGAGTTGGATCACGCAACCAAGGATTAGTCAAGCTTATATTGATGGTGTCATTGAATTCATTAAGTTGGCTAAAGAAAACCTTATAGAAGGAAAAACTCGATGTCCATGTAATAAATGCAAAGTAGCCAAATGGTTCTCATTAGAAGATGTGGAATATCATATCCTTTTTAAGGGTTTTTGGCCAAAGTATAAGAAATGGATTTTTCATGGAAAAGAAGATATTGTTCAACAATTGAGATGCAATAGTCAAACATCTACCAATAATAATGAGGGAAGGGCCATAGGTCAAGATGATATTGGTGGATTACTACGAGAAAGTATCGGAGTTGATATTCCTCCCTCCACAAGTCAACCCCATTTGTCTGATGAACATGATTGGTCAGACCAAGTTCCTCTTGAACAACCCAACCAATCTCCTGAGGAGAAAGCCAAGTATAAGAAGATATTGGAAGCTTCTAATGAAGAACTATATCCAGGCTGTAGCGCATTCTCCAAATTGTCATTTCTTTTGCACTTGTTTCACTTGAAATGTATGCATAGTTGGTCTGCTGAGTCCTTCACGATGTTGCTAAGACTTCTTGTTGATGCATTTTCCCAAATTATGGTATTTCTATCATCTTATTATGAAGCTCAAAAAATGATCAATGAGTTGGGTCTTGTATATGAAAAGATTCATGCTTGTCCAAATAATTGTATGTTGTATTGGGGTGAAATGTCTGAAAAAGAGAGTTGTCATACATGCGGTACCTCAAGATGGAAGACAGTTAAGGGTAAGGAAGATGACAGTTGTAGTGATGAAACTATGTCAACCAAGAAAGGAGAGCCCGCTAAGGTTATGCGGTATTTTTCTTTGATTTCAAGGCTCAAAAGATTATATATGTCATCTAAAACAGCCGAAGATATGAGATGGCATGAGATAGACCGTTTGGAGGATGGGAAATTAAGGCATCCTGCAGATGGCTTAGCTTGGAGGGCATTTGATGCTCGGTATCCGAAGTTTTCTTCAGATCCTCGTAGTGTTAGGCTTGGTCTTGCTAGTGACGGCTTCAATCCGTACCGTCTTATGAATACTACTTATAGTACATGGCCAGTGGTGTTGATCCCGTACAACTTGCCCCCATGGCTATGTATGAAGCAATCATCATTCATTCTTTCTTCGATTATTCCTGGGAAATCGGGCCTTGGACTTGACATTGATGTGTACCTACAACCATTGCTGCATGAGTTGAAATTGTTATGGGAAGGTGTTGATGCATATGATGCCTATAGTGGACAAAACTTTAGGATGCAAGGGGCTATAATGTGGACTATCAATGACTTTCCTGCATATGCTATGTTGTCTGGTTGGAGTACAAAGGGCTACACAGCTTGTCCTTATTGCACTGAACATACACATTCTTATAAGTTTGGGGGCAAGATTTGCTATAATGGACACCGTAAATGGTTACCTAATAATCAGCTTTTTCGATCTCAGAGTCAATTGTTTGATGGGATAATGGAGTATGCTTGTGCTCCTACTCCGGCATCAGGGACTGATATCTTGAAAGCACAAGAACAAGTTCGTTACAAGTACGGAAAAACCCAAAAGACTAGTAAGAAGAAAACAGAAAGGCACCACATAGACAGTTCAATAAAAACAGTGGACAATGAGGCAGTGCTTTGGAAGAAAAAAAGCATATTTTTTGACTTGCCATATTAGGAGTACAATCTCCTTCGACATAATCTAGATGTCATGCACATAGAGAAAAATGTGTGTGATAATGTTCTAGGGACGCTATTACATATGGAGAGAAAGACTAGAGATGATGAAAAGGCAAGAAGGGCCCTTGAAGAAAGGAACATAAAGCCACATCTTTGGCTACAACCTCGTCCTAATAGAGATCCGTACATGCCTCCAGCTTCTTACTATATGTCTTCAAATGATAAAGAATGGTTTCTAAGAGTTCTACAGAAACTTAGGGTCCCAGATGGATATGGATCTAACATCTCTAGATGTGTGAAGTTGAAACAAAGAAAACTCTTAAACCTTAAGAGTCATGACAACCATGTTCTTATGCAAAATATTCTTCCTATAGCTTTACGAGCATCCAATGCCACACAAGTCATTGAGTTGCTTTCAGACTTGTCTTCCTTTTTCAAATACCTGTGTTCTACGATCCTCGACCCAAATATGCTCGATCTTCAACAATCGAACATTATTCTTACACTTTGTGAGATGGAGATGGAATTTCTACCTACATTTTTCACAGTCATGGTTCATCTACTAATTCATTTAGTAGAGGAGGCTAAGCTTGGTGGGCCTGTTCACTATAGATGGATGTATCCGATTGAAAGGCTAGCCGATAATGCTTCATTTACTTTTATCTCTCATATTTGGCATCCAGTAATTGATCTCACGTGTTATTTATATTTATGTAATAAAGGTATTTGTCCCATTTGAAAGCATACGTAAGTGACCAGGCGCGGCTAGAAGGGTCCATTGCTGAAGGCTACATCATGGAGGAGACTATTACATTTTGTTCTAGATACTTAGAAGGTGCTACGACCATTTTTAATAGACCCAAAAGAAATGATGATAATGGTTCAAGTATGGGTAAATACTTATTAAAGTCTGGGGGTCGTGCAATTGGAAAAGAGAAAATTGTTCGCCTTGATATGAGAAGTAAGGAACAAGCGCATCGTTATGTGCTACTTCAGCTAGATGAAATCAAGGAACTTCGTGAGTAAGTGTTAATAGAAGCAACTTTGTCAATATTAACTATTTTTGTTCAACCTGCTAATAATTTCCTTATTATAGTGAATTTTTAAGTGAAAAACGACGAGCATATTTTCATAGAAGTCGATCTAATGCAACATTAGAAAATCAGTGGATTGTTGAAGAGTTTTCTGAGTGGCTTCAAAACCAGGTTAGTATATTTTATTCGATGTTGAAGTTGATATTATATATTCACCATTAATTTTGATACTGCCTTTTATTCTATTAAGGTGCACAAAATTGATGCAACTACCGAAGAAGGCCGATTGAGAAGGGCTTTAGCTGGTGGGCTAAATTAGTATGCTAAAAGAATGAAGGGCTTTGTCCTTAATGGATACAAGTTTCATGCAGAAGATCGTGAACGCTATATGAGGACACAAAATTCTGGGGTCATGGTCGTAGCTGATGGACAAGTTTACTATGGCAAATTGACAGACATATATGAACTAGACTATTATAGGAGTTATAAAGTTGTCATTTTTCGTTGTGATTGGGTAGATATAAATAGGGGCTTAAGAACATTTAGAAATGATGGTGCTTGTGTGAACTTCTCTAAGTTGATACATACAGGTCGATTGTTGAAAGATGATCCATTTGTCATCTCATCTCAAGCAAAGCAAGTTTTCTATATTCAAGATGAGATGCAAAAGGGATGGTATCATGTCATTAAGACTAAACCTAGGGACTTGTATGATCTAGGTGAGATTTGATCTTTGTTTTTTTAGAGTTGTGAAATAATGTTACGTGTTGTTTCATTTTGTCCATGTATGTTAGTTTTCTTTTGTACGTGTTGTTTCATTTTGTCCATGTATGTTAGTTTTCTTTTGTACGTGTTGTTTTATTTTGTCCATGTATGTTAGTTTTCTTTTGTACGTTTTGTTTCATTTTGTCCATGATCTTTGTTTCATTATTGATTATTTGTTTTACGGAACATATTTGCTTCTCATTTTATTTTTGTACGTTCTATTATACATCTACTAATTCTTTTATTTTTGGAAAAACATGGATTCACAATGAGGAGGTTTTTTACAAGTGGCAAATCAGTGCAGTCCTCAACAGCAACACCGGAACATGAAGGAGGTGATGACAGTCAGCCAAGACCGTCAACATTTGAAGTAGAAGGACCAGTCAGGGAAGCTGGTGTTTGGTCCACTGACGTGCCATTTGATTTGAGGGAGCTACTTCAACTTATCGGTAAATATTTTCAATTTGATAGTATTAATTATGGTAATAATTTTTCAATCAATTAGAAAAGTAATGGTATATCTTAATCGTTAATAGATGGCCAAGGTAACTTGAGTACCTTAAGGACGATACCAGTTAAGGAAGTATGGCATCTTCCTGAAGGTGTAAGAATTATTGTGCGGTTCAATGACCTACGCCAACCAATTAGAAAGGGTGGCGATTTGTTGATCCGGTTTATTGGAGAGGTTGCAAAAACGGGACGGTTTTGTCCGCTCGGAGTAAGAGATTGGCGTACGATGAATGACCAATACAAAGAAGAAGCTATTGAGGTTATCCGAGTAAGTATTATTTATGTCTGAAGTTTACTTTATATATATGATATAATATGTATGTCTGAAGTTTTTGAACTTTATCATTGTATTAATTAAGGTTTTATACTCTTAATTGTGTTCATTTAATTTAATAGTATAATTGGCAATAGGGTCTTCGATCAAATTTTACTGCTCGAGTGAAATTTGGATATAGCACTGAAATGTGGTTGCTCTCTTACTAGTACAACTACTGCTTTATGCCTTCTTACTATTCCCTTGCCTTTTTGTGACATTATTGTGGGATTTTATGTTTTAGGGGAAATTTTCAATGCCCAATGATGTATTGATTGATAAATCAATACTACAGCATCTTGGCAAAATGTGGAGGGGCTATAAGACGAGCTTGAAAGCACAATATTGCCAAGGGAACAAAACTGAGGCTGAAGTTATTGCAACAGTGCCACGAGGAGTTAATCGTGACCAATGGATAACTTTGGTACATTTTTGGTTTTCTCCACAAGGCAAGGGAAAACAATTTCTTTTTAAGTAATTTTTGATTGGTCAAAAAGGGGGAAGCAGATTGATATTGATTATGAATGTAAAGTTTTTCTTGGATTGATGTTGATTTCCAATGTCAGGAGAAGAGTAAATGCGGCAAAGAAGCACGTGCCAAGCAGAATCAGTTTCACACGACTGGTTCAACAAGTTATGCCAATAAAAGAGATAGTTTTGTAAGGACTTCAGTATATGTTTAGTGTATTATTACTATCTACCTGTTAAATTGGTTAAGACTTATGTTGACGTGTTGATTGTAGGAAATTAATAAAGGGAGGAAGCCCACTAGTATAGAGTTTTACCAGGAAACTCATACCAGGAAAAGTGGTGGCTTTTTTGAGAACACGGTTTCACAAGAATTTATGATGGGTTTTATTATTATCTCACATTTCTTTTAATTTAAATGTATTTAATGTCTTTTTCTCTTCTTTGTAGGATACAGCTAGAGAAATAGTTGAGGCTCGACTTGGATCTTCTTCTAGACCTCGATCAGAAAACGAGGAGGAAGTATTTGCAGAGCTAATGTATGAACAGGAAAATCCGAGCTATCGAGCGGTAGGCTATGGATTTGGCGTGAAGAGGAGTGATATATACGGAGTCAGGGGTGAACTAAAGAAAAAGGGACTCGACCGTACCGGTGATCATGTCGAATTACAAAAATAAAAATAGAATTGGCCAATGTAAAGCAGCAAATGAGAAGGCTCCTACCCATCTATGATGCTGTTTCTTCTGGCCAAGCATCATATGAAATGATAGCAGAAGGTCAAGCAATTATTACTGCGATTGCTGATCCGGTAAGATAATCTATTTAATTTGTATTTGTTTGTACTATAATACAAATAATTGCCTTTCTAATCCTTTGTAAATAATGAAATTGATGATGTGAATGATTGAGACAAAAGGTGGCATTGGAGTTGGTACTTTTGGGAAACTATATGAATTTACCATGTGAAGCAAAATTTTGGATCAGATATGCTTGTCTTGCTGCTTGATAAGATGGTTTGGTTTTTGGATGTTTTGACACTTCTTCTACTAAATCTTTTCTCTAATATCTTCATTGATAATCCTCTTTCAATTTTTCCCATATGAGGAATAGCCTAACTTTAGACAACAAGATATAATTTGAATCATATGCTTTGTGCTTTGCAAGATGTGGCAGAGAGTGGAATCTCATGTGCTATATTGTCGCCTTAAGATGTTGCAGACTCTTCATTTGCTTCAAGCACATACTAGATAGAAATGAGAATGGAGGGCAAGCTAAATAGGTGGCAATCACATGATATGGAAGTCACGAGATGCAGCACAACCTAGGCCTCCCTCTATCTACTCCTACTTCCCTTCCAAAAGGGATTGTGGACACTTGAGGGTTGACGGGTTCCGATAAATGATTTCATGTGCTCATTGTTATTGATTTATGTGATAGTAAACTGGTAGATTGATATTTTGTACATAAGTAATGTTATTATTGTGTTGTCTATACAGGGTAGAGATGAATCGGGATCAGATGACAGTGAACCCTCAAATTTTTTTGCATCTCCAAGCACGCCAAGCTCATTCGGTTGATTGATATATTTGTGAAGAATGTACTTGGCTAAGTTAGCATTGTATATGTATATTTTTTTGGTTATTAGATTAATTATGTTGATATTTGGAGTGAAAAAAATCTCAAATTTTGTATTGAACTATCAAAGTATATTGACAATGTTGTAATATTTTGATTGTCGAATTCGGAATCTTATGAAAAATTTATCAGTTTAGTTGATATTTTTTTATTAAGTAATTTTGTATATATATATATATATATGTGTGTGTGTGTGTGTGTGGAAAATATGCACAAATAAATAGACAATATAGGTTGTTTGTAAAATGTCCATGCTAAGAAGTAAAAATAGGGTATTTAAGAAACTCGAAAAATCTCGACAATAAAAAACGTCGAAAAATATCGGCACTCATAACCGCCGAGATTCTCGGCGTTTATAAGCGCCGATACAGTATCGGCGTTTATAAGCGCTGGTATTCTCGGCGCTTTTATTTTTCGGCGTTTTCTTTCTCTGCGCTTTTTTGCGTCGAGAATTCCAAAAAAAAGCGCCGAGAATTACCCTTTTTTGTTGTAGTGCACTAATATAATACTTTTGAATTCTTATCCACATAATCAAGACTAGTCATCTAATTTATTATATTATAGTCTTATCAAACAAGTTGTTCAAACTCATCACCAACTACAAATATATATTTTGACAATAATCACTAATTTCATTTAAGTCTATTCGTGGCTTAATCTAATTCACCACTTAAGCCAAACGTGACTTGTCGCATGGGACTATGTCCAACTCATATTAGACTCGTAAAACATAATTAACTATTAAATAAATAAAATAATTTTATTAATTAAAAATTTAAAACAAACTAATTGGATTTTTCTAAGACACTAATTCCAACAATAGCGCTTAACATGACCCATTTTACCACACTCATTACATCTAGTGTTAGGTATTTTCAGCCTTTGGACTGTGGAGTATTTGTACTCTTTCCTCTTTTCTTATTGTTTTGGTTATTTCTGGTTTTAGATCTTCCCAAAGCCATTAGCCCTTCCGCAATATTATTGTTTTTAATAGAGTATTTACCATCCTTTTTTTCAGTTTACTGTCTTGGACCTTAGAGCATCCTCAACCTTTGATAGTTATTACCACAAGAAAACATGAAATTTGTAACGATGTTTGCAGTCATAATTCAGTCAAAAAACCGTTGCAAAAAAGATTAGCAACCAATTTGTAACGGAAAAAATATGGTTGCTAAGATCGTGGGCATAAATAATTTATGGCGGCTTCAGAAACGGTATGGTGATTGGTTTTTCGATGGGAAAAGCGGTCACAATTTGTGATGGCCAGTACCTTCAGTAATTATGTGACCACTGCAGCGGTCACAAATTGTGGCAGTGTCTGTAACCACTGCAGCGGTCACAATATAAATTAAATTTGTATATAATATTTTATATTTTTATTTTATTATGATCCTAATTTATTAGTTTATAGAAAATAAAACAAAAATAAAATTAAAAATACAAACCAATATCAATACTTATAAAATATATATTTATATATTATCTTTTTTTCATAATTAATATTACAAAAAAAAAAAAAAAAAAAAAAAAACAAGCCAATAAGTTCATATGGCACTATCTAAAGTACATCTAATAAAAAAAAAAAGTACATCCGCACAAATCATAAACCAACCTTCAAATTACAAACATAAGCATTAAATTGTTCATTTCCGAATACGATCATAGAAATTCACTAATGACATTGTCTATACAAAATAATAATTATAATAATAATAATAACAAACCATTCATTGTGATCACTATCATGAGAATAAGGAGGGTTCGATGGCTGACCATTGGGATCATCTTGGGGTCGTTGTCCTTGTACCTGTATCGTGAGCACTCTAACCATCTCTTGCAAGTCAGTTATAGTATTTCGCAACTCAGAAACTTCGACATGGAGATGGAACATATTAGACTGAGTGTTGGACCGTGAACGTCCCCATCGAGAGGCCCCTAACCTTTGAGTGAGCCCATAGATACGATCTCTCGAAGGTGTCGATCCCATGGCAGTTGTCTAGGCATCCAAGTCGAAGTCGGGTCGAGAGGATCCTTCTCCATATCTTTGTCGCATTTCTTCGTCATATTTGCTCTATATAAAAAGATAATATTAAACATAAATTACGAATATACAAATTATGAAAAAAAATGTAAGATATATACAACAACATATTGCAATACAAGATCACCACATAAAGTAAGACCTTTTTTTTTTATAAATAAAGAGCAAAGCTCAATACAAAGTGGGGACCCCACATATGGACCCCGGAAGAGAAAGTACATAAATTCAAAAAGCAAAATACAATCCCAAAGCAAACACCAATTAGCAATAAATCCCAAACCTGCTATTCCAACACAAAAACACCTGCAACTACTGAACCTTATAGAATGACACCAATGAATCTAACATATGACACACGCAGCAATAGCTCACCAACAAAATGACAGCACTGAGCCTCCCAGACCACACCCACAGCAGCTCAACCCTTCAAAGTGCATGACTAAGATATAGCAAAAACCAAATGCACAAACAAAATGGCCTAAGACCGCATTACTTAAATATATCATCTAAAACAGCAAAAGTGGCCCATCCCAGTCCTCAGAGTAGCAAATCAGAAGACATCATTCTGACATATAAAATGAGACTTGCGTTTCTATAGAAGAAATCAGAACTTAATCTTTCAATATTTGCTCCACTCTTTCATCCTATCTTTTAAGTACAACGATATGATGAATATATATATATATATATTTTTTTTATACGCACACACTTTACCTCAACACGAAAACCTCGAAAGAACTAATCCAAGAGCCCTAAACATAATGAACATAATATTTTGAATTCACATTTACATTATATGAGTCATGTTTTATTATTATGAACGTTAAATGTCAAAATTATGTATTTCTTACTAAGAAATAACCCAATCATGCCAAAATGTCTAAGAAAGTACACCAATATCAAGAAGTCCATATTTTCTTCCAAAAATCCACCTAATAGTAAATAGAATTCGTAGTAATATTAATATAGAGACTCATTAGTCTAAACCTTTCCTGAGTCAAGTCGTATCAACTTCTACTAACAACTTCTAAACAACACATTCGTTCACAACATCATTAAAAGTTAATTTTTTTTGTATTCCATCCAATATGCATTCCCAATCCAAGGCGACCATTAAATACTTTATCCCAAGATATAGTTATGCTACCTCAATCACTATAAAATTTTCTATTTTAAAATAAATGATACAAACTTAAAGATAAAATAAGCTAAAACAAAAAAGCTTCGATCTAAACCAATTAACCCAAAGATAAAAAGTTTCAATTGTCATTTCTTATAAAAATCTACATGAAAAAAAAAATATATATATATATATATATATATTAAATCTTACCTTCGCTTTACTCGATTTCTGGTCTACCCATTGGCCTTTTTTGTCCCCCATTTTTTTATACGTGGGTCATCTCAAATAACTCCTCTTCTGATATTTTTCTTCCCGTATCTTTCTCCTATAAAACCAAAATGAATATATAGTCAACAACAACCATGGATGACAACATAGTGTAGGTGCATCCAATAACAACAACAATAGTTGAACAAATATGACATAAAATGCCTATCACAAAAAAAAAAAAAAAAAAAAGCTTAGGCGTTAATGAGAATCTAAATACAAAACCAAATGTATACATCAATAGGCAACTTTTACCAGATAACCATTTCTATATACCATCGTTCTTGTAAACAAAACTTGTCATTCAAAATTAGGTAAACAACTCTTCACTAAATTACATACCTTCCTCTTCCTGTGTTCCGAAAATGTTATGGAACCGCCTGTATGTTTATTCAATGCATCATCCTCCTTAGTGCCTCTTTTATTTTTGTTTGTTTTAGAAAGTTCCTGCCACTCATCACTCTCCCACTTGTCCCATAATTTATTTCAAAAATCAGGGCTTATCAATGCAGGTGGATGAAGTCTCAAGTTTCCATCTTCTGCTTTATTCGCTTCATCAAGGGCATGCTCTCGCCCCAAATGCAACATATGTTTTAGTCGTTCCCTTAATTTGCGTACAAATAATCTCTGTATGGCATCATTTAGCCCCAGATTCAAACAATAAGTCTCCTGTTATATCATAAAAAAAACTTATAATGTTAATATCATAAAACAAATATAAATAAGAAGGGAAAAATAATAATATTGAATTAAACTTGATTTCCTACCTAAAACTCCTGCCAAAGCACGGCTTTGACAGGTTTGGGGAAATCAGCGTATGAGTTCCACACTCCTTCGAAGTGCTCCATAATGAGCTTGTTAATAGATCCCGAAACTTGGGAATCAGAGAAATTACTGTATATTAGGTAACATAAAAGGTTATATAATTTTTATTCAGTTAAAAAGTATAATTGACAAACAAAGGTTTGAAATACATACCCGCCCTCATCTATTTCAATGTACCTACGGGCACTAGGATTGTTCGGATAACAGGGTGGTAGTGGAGGCATTGGAGCACTCGCGGGTACTGTAGGTGGAGATCCCATAACTCCATTCTGAGAAGGGAGTGGCCTCTCTTGAGACACCAAATGAGGAGGCATGGGTCTTGATAGATTAAATTGTTATGGAAATGGTCCTCCATCTCCATAATATAGGGGGACCATCCCATAGTAACCCATTTGAGCAGGCATATGCCGATAAAAAGACATACCTGCCTCTCCAAAATGAGGGGAAGGCATCCCATAGTATCCTTGCTGAGGAGGTGTGGGACAGTAAGCACTTGAAATTTCTTCACCAAATAGAGGAGGGGACACCACAAAATGCCAATGCAAAGTATGTGGGCTAGGAACCCTTGTAGATGAGGTCGTCATGGGGCTAAAGCCAGTAGTCAGGGAGGAAATCAATCTAACACCCCCCATCAATGAGGTCGTCGTTGGAATTGAGTTGACAGTAGGGGAGGAACTCAAACCAGCACCTCGTATGATCTGTCCCATTATATCATCTGAAATTTCACCATAAAGAGGTATTTGAGGGGCAATCTCATTTAAATATGTTGGAGGATGTCTAGATCCCCCTTCAAATCTCCTTCCCTCTTATTTTCCAGACCCACTCCTACCAGAACCAGCTCAGCCACGAGCCATTTTATCTGCAACAATTGTTAATACAACAAACCACCATACATATAATATAGAAAAAATATAGTAATAAAATCATAATAAAGCATATAATGCAAAAATAATTATAAAATGGTACTAAAAAAATATAGTGCTCCAATCATAATAAAGTTCAATCACACATAAAATAATCTATGACTAATATCATTCATCTGAGTTGTCATTGTCCTCATTGAGCTCTCCACTGTCATCGTCATCACTGTCGGTATTGTCTTCATCGTCATCACCACTGTCATTACCTTCTCCACTTTCATTATCATTGTGAGCCCCATGATCTTGATCACACTCTTCTTCATTTGAGTTATGTTCATTTTCTCCTTCTTGTTTAGTGTATATAGGTATACCTATAACAATATCGATAGGGTCTACTTAATCACCTCCACCTAGAACAACTAAAATTGAAGGGTCATCAAGTCCAGTTGTGGGTTGAAATTTCGTCTTCTTGGTAAAAATTGCCATTTTCAACAACAGAACCAGTTGAAGGGATGTCATATATAGCCCTTGCTTTTGTTTTGCATACAACCCACCATTCTTGTGCCTCACGTTTCCTAGAAGGATAACGTATGAAGTACACTTGTTCAGCTTGATGTGCCAATATAAACAAATCACGGCAATTAAGTCTCGACCTGTGCCGGATTTCAACAAGTCCATGTTGAGGGTGTACTCTTGTTCTCCGCAAGGTGTCATACCAGTTGCACTTGAACAATACAACTTTATTGGACCCCTAATACTTCAACTCCAATATGTCGACCAACATACTATAATAATCATTTCCATCAGTATCATTATAACTTCCTTTCACACACACCCCACTATTCAGCATTGACTTTTGTTCAACCATATTCGACTGTGTGAAACCTAAACCCATTCACAAAATAGCCATTATAGAACTTGGCACGTTTCACAGATCCATGTGCAAGTTGACATAGTCTAGGATCAATATTGTGGTAGCCTCCAAAAGCCTATACAACATTAAAAGAAATTTACTTACTACAAATTCTCCTATACGTAATTAACAAATTAAGGTTATTAGATTCTTACGTAATTCTTAAACCATGAAGTTAATTCCATTTCTCTTCCACCGACGAGTTCTTCATCGGTGATATTGGGGAGTTGAAGTCTTACCATTTCATTATTAACACTGTAAAATGACAAAGACATATGAGATATGTAATGAAAATGACAATACGACCCCATATATTAAAATGATACCATTAAATACGTACTTTAGAATTGGGGTCATCTCTTCACAATTGAGAAGCACATATAGATGAGCCATGCGGTAGTCATTATCATTTACCATTTTCGATAATTAGTAGGTCCTATTATTCTCCCAGGGATGTTGAAGATTGATAATCGTCCATTTGAGCCAACTTCCCTACCGTCATCATTGCGTGGCACGCGATTATGTTGTGTTGATATATTTGGCTCGAAATAATGAGATGTGAATGTAGAAACTTCTTCAATTAAATATGCTTCAACTATTGAACTCTCAACACATGCCATATTGCTGACCTTGCTTTTTAAGCATGGAGAAACCTCTCAAATGCGTACATCCATCTGTATTAAACAGGACCTCCCACTATAGCTTCAAATGCTAAATGAATCGGGAGATGCTCTACTGAATCAAAGAATGTCGAAAGAAAAATTTTCTCCAACTTACATATAGTCTCCACAATATTGTGTTGTACCACCCTCAAATCATGAACACGCAACACATTGCTACATAGATCCCGGAAGAAATGACTCAATTCAGTCAATGCATCCCCACACTGGATTAGGTAAAAAAATATTTGAATGCAACACGTAGTAGTCTCTCCATAAAAGCATGGCAATCATGCTCTTCAAACCATTGATTGTACCCTGTTGAACATTCACACATTTTGCAATGTCAGCAGTATAACCGTCCGGAAAGCTTAGCTCTTTAACCCATTCACATATGTCACATATTTGAGCTTTGTCCAATTCATATAAGGCGAGCGACTTGTAAATTTTGTCACCTTCATGCACCAAGTTCAAATGCAGGCAGAAACAAATCCGCTCCATCTCCACTCGACCTTTAATAGTGTCTTTTCTTTCGCCTGTATCCATAACTGTATTGAGTATATTACAAAACACATTTCTTTCAATATGCATAACATCAAGGTTGTGGCGAATCAGATTAGTATGCCAACAAGGTAATTCATGCTCTTCTTTACCCAATTATGGTTTTTTTCCCTTCCTTGGAATTTTTGTAAGATTTGCCCTAAAAGTTACATTGGGAAGACAACATACTATAGATAACATTTGCTCACCAGACAATACTATCGCTGGATGATCTCTCTTAATTCTGTCTTTGGTGAAAGCATGTGTTTGCCTCCTGTATGGATGATCCACTGGCAAAAATCGACAATGACAATCAAAGTAGCATGCTTTATTACTCAAATTCAAATGAAAAGTCTTTGATGAGTCCATAAAATATGGAGATCCAAGAGTTCCTCTTGTGCTCCAACCAGCTAGCATTCCATACCCTGGAAAATCACTTATAGCTCACATGAGTGCAGCTCTCATGGTAAAATTTTGCTTTGCTGAAACATCGTAAGTGACAGTCCCCTCTTCCCATAGCATTTTCAATTCATCAGTAAGGGGTCTTAAGAAAACATCAATACTGAAACTCGAATCTTTACGGCCCGGAATCACCATACTCAAAAACATGTATGGTCGCTTCATGCACATCCATGGCGGTAGATTGCAAGGGACAATTATCACCAGCCAATGAGAATAAGTTAGCCCCCCATCAAATGGATTAAATCCATCTGCACAAAGGCTTAGTCGAACATTTTGGACCTTAGAAGCAAACCATGGATGACAACGATTAAAATGCCTCCACGCCTCGAAATCAGAAGGATGTGACATGACACTGTCTACATATCGATGTTCAATGTACCATCTCATATGCTCTGCTGTGTGAGGGGACATAAATAACCTTTGCAATCTCGGCATGAGAGGCAAATATCGAAGGACCTTATATGGAACCAACTTTGGTCGCTTTGCTGCAACATTTTTCACTTTAAATCGAGGATGGCCACATATAACACATGATAACAATTCTTTTTTTTCCTTATAGTAGATCATGCAACTATTTATACATGCATTAATTTTTTCATACCCTAAACCAAGGGCTGCAACCATCTTTTTCATCTCATAAAAGTTTTTTTGCCATTTGTTTGGCTAAGGGTAAATTATTTCTCATAATTGCATAAATTTTATTGTAACATGCCTCACTCATATTAAACTCAGACTTGCAGTTTAACAATTCAGACATGATTGATAACATAGTGTATGTAGAGCAACCATCCACAAAGGTTTATCAGCATCACAAGTACTGAATAAAACTTTGCAGCATTAGGATTTAGATTTTCTTCTACCGGCTCTTGCTCTTCGGTACTGGTGTCCCAAGTCGAATCATGCCCAACAAACCCAAATTGAGGTCCTAATGCATCAACAATCATTTGATTCTAAGGGTTAACACTTTCCGTTCGAGTATTACATTGTTCATTTTGCTGTGATGATTGTCCATAATCGCCGTAGTCTAGTGTTCTCATTTCACCATGATAAGTCCATACTGTATTGTTATCTCTAATCCCTTACTTAAGAGATGGTAATGAATAGTATCTCGCTCCTCATATTTATGATTTTTACATTTTTTACACGGGCACCGAATTTTCCCAACGGAGGACACATATTGGCCATTAGAGTATGCAAATCGAAGAAACTCTTTAACCCCTTCAGAAAACTCGGGATTAATATAACCTTCGACAATCTGACAATACAACCATAATCGATCCATAGCCGTTTATCGCAATCTACATTATATGTATAATTTTTAGTGAACTTGACGGTAATCAAAACACACATTAATACTTCAACACAATGATATTATCTAAAATGTGTACTAATATATATATATATTCCCATATGCAATTTATCACCAAATTACTAAATACTAACTAAAGATCTTGATTCACTCAAGAAAAACCACCAAATGTATCACAATAACCACCAAGTTATCCAAAATCACCCAAAAAATCAGAACCTTTCACCAAAAAATTCCAATTAACTAAAATATCTACCACTTAAATAGCCATCAAATTACCAAAATCATTAAACACCACCACTCAAATCTCAATATCTCAATATCGTCGACCATTTACCAACAATAACCTCAAATATACAAAAAGATTAACAATACAACCTCAAATGCATAATATTGATATATATTTTGCAAACACTCATATTGTACACTAACAGTATTTTAAAGTTTCAAAAAAATTACTAACATCAAAAAATTCCTAACAATATAAATAGAGGAGTTATTTGAATCCTAATCAAATTCTAAAAAATAATTCAAAATTTAAATCTAAAAGATAAAGCTAAAATCCTAATCATACTCTAATTCTATCACTACTATCTGCCACATCTCGTACAGCCTTGCCGCCAAGCTCATGCCGCCAACACTTACCCGGTAATGTGACATTACCGAATGCATCAGACTCAACTCTCATCAGTCGTGTCTTCATACCCGCCAATCCTATCATCCCGCCAATGTATTCGCCAAAGGAGGCGGGGTTGCATCATTCTCTCCGGATTCAAGAGAATTCGTCCTCGAATTCGTTTTGGGTTAAGTCCGCCAAGCCATGTTCTCTCACGCTTAGACTCAATCTTGCCAAACTCCAATTTGTCAAACTTACCCAATTGTGGTTCGTTATCCCAGCTTGCTAAGATGTGTTGCCCCACCAAAGTGTAGACGACATCATTCTCTCCGAGCTAAAGAGAATTCGCTATCCTTACCAAGTTGAGTTTCCTTAAGCTAGCCTACCACCTTCTCGAGCTTCAGTCCGCCATGCTTCTCCCGGTGCTGGTTGTTGATCTCTTCTGCCAACATAAGGTTTGTTGTTTGTTCTGCAAATGTGTGGACGACATCATCGGTTGGAGTTTGTCCCGCCATGTTTTGTATTTCCTAGGTTGTAATTCGAAAGCGTCTCTAGGTTCACGTGTTGTTGGAACCCACCTGGTAACTCACCTCCCAATATCTGACTTTTCCACCATGGATCTTCCCTTATCGCCAGCACAACTCTTGGTAACTCTTCCGGCACTTCAACCTTCTCTGTTTCCCCATCAAGATATCCCCACCAAGTTCCATACTTTGTTGGCATCAATACAACCAATTCACTCTACTGATTTGCTCGGATGTAACTCCACGCCAGTAGTCTCCACACTTGGCGCCTGACATCCTCATACACCTCAAGGCTTTCTTGGTGTTGCCCCGTCCACTCGATAGGCATCTTCGGGAACCCAATCTAATCAGCATTGTTGTCCCTTGTTGACGGCAAGCCATACGCCAACCCTTGTGGCCGGACCTCCTCGGATAGTCTCCCTACCTTAATTGACTCCTCCTCCTCGTCATAGATAGGATAATCAAATATGGATAGAAATGGCAAATCAAGGTGAGATGGCTCAACAAAGATTGGCTCTCTCCTGTTGTCGCCTATTGGTGTCAACGCCAAATTTAAGTCATGAATGGCATTGGTGAGCATGACACCCTCTTCAAGCCCGGGGTCTTCGATTTTCGAGACACATGGTGCCTCAATTTTCTTGGGCAAGATGATCCTTGTTCCTTTGAAGATGAAGCTATATATGTTTTTTCCTCCCGTCATGCATGGCACTCCAATCGTATTGCCACGAGCGCCCCAACAATAGATGGCAACCGTCTATGGTGACGACATCACATCACACGCCATCCCTATACTTCGACCTAATTCAAAAGTTCACCAAGCAACATTTAGACACTATTAGCTGGTCTCCTCTCTCAAGCCATGACATTTTGTAAGGGTTCGGATGCTCCTTCGTTTTCAACCCTAGCTTCAGGACGGCTTTTTCGGAAATGGTGTTTTCATAACTCCCATAGTTGATGACTAGGCGGCATACTCTCTCACCAATTGTGCACATGGTTTGAAAGATGTCGTGTCATAGCCATTCATCTCCTTATGCTTCCTCAAGCTTGAAGCCAACTTGCTTGACCTATAGTAAGCGACCCTTGTCACCCGCTACCTCCTTTTTGCCTAATGACGCCAACTCTTCGTGAGTCTCTTCCGCCACTATGGCACCTTCTTCTTCAACCTCCAGAAATTCATCGCAAAGACCGGATTCCCACCTTCATTCATCAACGTTGGTGTCACCGGTATTGGACCGATGTCGCCTCGGCTTATGATCCAGTAGATCAGCATCCAAGAATGGATTATGGAAGCTTTTGTCTGTCTCCTCTTCTTCATCACCCGGTGTTGGTGGGCATTGGGGCTGGGTTCCTAGTTCCAATTCAGGATTTGCCTCCAGTTGAATCAAGTAACTCTTGGCTCGCCGGAATCTCTCTTTCAAGTCCTCTAATATCCTCTCGGTCTGCCTTTGATGGTCACGATCATAAACGTCTTCGACAGTGGTGTATCTTTGTCGCCCACGGGCTATCTCAGAAACCGTTCTAAGCTCCGATACCAACTGGTGCGGCGCATAAGTGGAATTTAGGGAAACATGAAGGGTTTGACAGCCTTCCCTTTAACTTTATTAATAATCAATAAAATAAAAAGAAAACATAGAATTTAATTCTAGTTCTCACACTTGAAAATAGAAAAACCAAATAACTCATAAAAGTAATCTAAGAAATTGAGTGAATAAAACCCTAGATTTCCTCTAGTACAAATAGAGGAGCTATTTGAATCCTAGTCAAATTCTAAAAGATAATTCAATATTTAAGTCTAAAAAATAAAGCTAAAATCCTAATCAAACTCTAATTCTATCAGTGCCACTTGCCGCGTCTCGTACAGCCCTGCCGCCAACACTTGCCCGGTAATGCGACATTATCATATACATTAGACTCAACTCTTATCAGCCGTGTCTTCATACCTGCCAATCCTGTCATCCTGCCTAGTTATCTGCCAAAGGAAGCGGGGTTGCATCACTTACCCTTGCTTAAAATATACCTTTTCGCTAAGGGCTTCTTTTTCTCTGTCTCATGTATTTTTGCTTTATTTTCTATGCTTCTTGTTAGTTTTTGATGTTTGGGCTTATTTTTTACACCTGCGCGCTCCTTTGTTTTGCAAGTGTTTTAACTGATCATAAAAAAAAAAAAAAAAAAAAAAGGTGCCAGTCAGTTCATTTCCAACCCTAGAACACAACAATTACAAAGCCCTATTCAAAATATAACAACATTAAAATAATACCAACAGAAGAATTTTGTCCTACTGGATGCATTCATAGATCAAAATATGTACAACAAGAATGTTGCAGTCATTTCTTAAGGGGAATGAACTCGTAAAACTGGAACTCATGGGTAGCAAATCCATTAATCTCCATTATGCTTGGATCCTCTCTCCCGTTCCCATGACAATCATCATTGTCTTTATCTTCAACTTCATTTTTGTTTTTGAGTGGAAATAGTTGAAGTGTCAATGGGCTGTGCTCTTGATCATCATGCTGATGGGTACTCATAATTCTGTCATTGTTCGTTATAATATTGTTGGGAAGTTGGCAATGGCAAGAGTAGGGAACTGATGAGTTCAGGAGCTGGATACGCTGCGTTTGTTGTACTGCTGCTGAACCCTGTGAAATCAAACGAGGCCCATGCAATATGGGCATAAATACTTCAGTGAATTTGCTCTAAAACCCCAAGCATTTCGAGCAATATAAATCAACACCCCAAAGAAAGATACCAAAGTACAACATCCAGTTAACATTTATATACACTTATATGTAATAAATGCACAATAGTTAACATTTATATACACTTATATGTAGCGCATAAGCACACACAAGAACCCACAGATGGAGGCAGTGGTATATGCCGAATTCTAGTATATATAGCAATATTAGAGTGAAATTATTTTTAAAATAATAAATATTTTATTATTTGTTCTATATTTAATCTTATGCTTCTTTTGAAATATACTAACTCCAATTATTTTCGGATTTTAAATATTTTTGTATTATAAAGAAACTGAAGAATCTTGATAGAAAGAAATAAATGCATGCAGCTTTTTGTATTTCTTTTATCATTTGGCAAGCAAATTTTTATTCTTTATTTATTTATTTATTTATTTTTGTTTGCTTACCTCCCCACCCACATCAATTATATATGTCTTTCAACCTGAAAAGACATTATATGCATTTAAATCTTTTTATGAGTTGTTCGGTATGCTGTATTGAATAGGTTACCCATCAAAGGGAAGTCTGAAAAAATCCACATGAATGAGACAAAAATAAAGAGAAAAGTGGCCAACAGAACTAAAAACAACATACCCCAAAAACTTAGACGCCTGCACCTACGCTAATTGTTGAGGTGCTCACGCTTTTAGCTCTTTCCACTTATTTGTACTTAGTTAGGTCATAAGAGGCCTAGAAACAAACATCCAAAACTCAACTTGACACTCAAAAATGAAAACACTCCTAACCTTTTTACACGATCGAACTCCTAGTAATCTATTCACAATTGACGTTGACTCTATTTAGTCTAAGGGTGAAATTTAAAAGTTAAATGTGAATAGATTACTAGGAGTTTGATCATGTTAGAAGATATTGGCCTACTTTTGCGGGCTTTCTCCAACTATACTTCGGTAACTGCGTTAGTTTTTGTATCCAGAGTTTTTCCCTCAAATTAGTGAAGGAAAAAAAGGAAGAAATAAACATATGCCCAAGTACTATGTGTCAAATATATAAGAAAAAAGTTATTGATTCGTAGAAGAGCATAATTTATTAACATTATAATTTTTATATGGAAATAACTTTATACTATATCATTTTTTTGTTGAATAATTATCTATAAACGTAGTAAAAATGGAAGATAGCCAATGTAGTGTGAGTGTAATCATATGCAAATAATTGTTAATATAATGGAGAGATTATTAGTAAATGATTAAATATTGACAAAGAATACTATGCTGGGTTTGGGTTGGATTGTGTATCCCAAGGGATGAAAAGGAAAGAAGAGAGTAAAAGAAACACAAAATAAAGGGGGGAGGAAATTGACCTCTGTGGTTGCAGCTGCTGAAATAAGAGCTGTGGCGTCTGATGAGCTGTTGCCCTTCTTTCCCAACTCTATTTCAAGCCCGTCTTTCTGGTGTCCCCCTTCAAAAAGCCAAAAAAAATAATAAAAAAAAAAAAACCCTCGAAGACAAAAAGAAAAGATGACAGACGTGCATGATAACTTTAACCTTAACCATCCCTACTCAGCAAACAGAATGTCATAAAGTAATGTCTCTCCCACAATCAGTGACCGATCCAGGATTTTAGTAATGCAGGGTCTATATTTGTTATAGCAAAATGGACAACTACTAAACATACACTCATCTTAAAATTAATGTAACTCATAAACTTTTAATTTTATCAAAGTACCGCCTAAAATATTGGTCAAGATTAACATGACTCTCTATCTTTTAATTTAATAAAAGATACTCCTCGAACTATTACTTAAAATCATATTAATCCACTGGCTTTTAATTTTATTAAAGACATTTTAAATTACAAAAAAAAAAACATAAATTAAATTAACCATTTTAGACAACGAATTTGTATATCAAATATCATTACATGAGACTAGTACATTATAAAATTAAGTGGTGTAAAATTATTTTTTTGAATAAAGTGGTGTAAAATTATTTGACTTTTATAGATTAAATATTTTTATCATATATATTAAACAAATAACTTAAATATATTTTTAATAGTCAATAATTCATCAAAAAAGCAAATCTATTATCTACTTTAAATCAATATCTCGATTCGTCAATATAAATCACTCTAGGACTACACCCCAAATTTAATTCCACCCCTTTCAAGCATCATAATCAGTAACTCTATTTACATAAAGTCTTTTATTTTAAACATTATTTTGGCAAAATATTTTTGTCTCAATTTCATTAATTCATTCCATAAATTAGAAGAATAATTTCTTTTATGAAAAGTAGCAAGGAAAACTCATGATATAAAAGTTGACATCTCAAGAAGAGACCTTAAAAAATGGAAAAAGGTCCTCTTCAATTGTGGCTGGCATAACTTTCACTTAATTGAAGAGGAAAAATATTTAACTTCATAATGGGGAAAATATTTTCTATTATAATCTCATGTAATATGTTCTAATTTAATTTTCACTCAAGCTCGAACATCACTCGTATAAATTTATATAATAAAATATTTTTGAGACAAAAGACCAAATTTTGTGAGAAAAAATATACTTTATAAACAAAAATTTTCAGCTCTGGAAACAAAAATAATTCTTTTAAAGCTTCCACCAATAAATTAATGATATGCAAAGTTTTGGACAAGACAATAAAGTAACGCTGAATGTCTATGAAGTTTGACACCGGCTCAATTTCTTTAGTTAGTTTTAATTGAGTCCAATTTATTCATCATACTATTTATTAGCCGAAATTCTCAAAATTATTTGAATTTTATTTTAGAGTTGTACTACTTGCTATTATATTAAAATATTATGAGCAACAAAATGCAAATATATGTTAATAATGTGATGTTACGAGCAAATGCATGATAAAAGATTATTATCTTATAGCAATGTAAATAATTTATTTATTTTTGTAGTACAACAATTTTTTATCACCATATTGGGTACAAAAACTAAGTATATAAACTAACTATAAGGCATTTCTCAAAGTGTATATAATTATAGGCTTTGCTACTCGGCGCGAGAAAAAGGTGTACGAAAATGCCACGAATAGAACATAGTTGGCTGCTAACAACCAATTTGTCTTTAAACACCCTAGTTATCGTGCCATTTTTGTGGATTTTTTCGAGTGACTTTTAGAACTTTCCATAATTATTACATATCCAATAAATGTAGCATACTGCATAATGGATAAAATATATAATATGAGTACATACAATACGTTTACAAAATAAATAAACAATACACATATATTTCATAAATTGGAAGCTTATGAAAAAAAATATAATTCTTAATATTTCATTTTATAGCCCATTTAAGTGTTTGGTACATATGATTAAAATGAATATTATATCGTATTGTTTTTTGAACCCAATTATTGTATTATAATTTGCATTACATACACGAAAAATTATACATAAATCATTTTCAATCTAATTAGTGAAAGAGGGTTCAATTTTGTCTTTTTAGATTTACCTCTTTCGTTCTTGTCAAAGTTGTCAAGGATGAGGTACTCAGCAGAAGAGGGGCATTCAAGCTGACGACGTCGTTTCTGACGCTCACGAGCCTTATGATTCTGGAACCAGTAAAACACATTCTTTCCTTCAATTTTACCGTACCTACTCAGATGGGCGGTGATGTGTTGGATCTGCTCTGCCGAAGGCGTGCGAGTCCCACGCTTGTAAAGTTCCTCCAGTACCCTCACCTGCTCCGGCGTTGGATTCCATCTTGAGCTCACCCCTGTCCTCTGAGAGTTCCACTCCTTCTTCCCCGCGTCCCCCGCCACCGTCCCTACCAAAACAAACAATAAAAAGAAAACACATCATGTTAAAATCTATAAGGTTATAGACCCGACCTATGAAATCGAAACTTATGGGGTCCACGTATAAGTTCAAATGGGTATTAGCCATGTTTCCATCTTAAAACTAATCGCTTTTAGTTGGAGTCAGTCACTTAACTTATATGTTGTTTTCAATAATTAGAGAGACAACTCTAATACAAAACTGACGCACCCATTAAGGTAAGTCCAAGATAGGGGGAAAAAAAGTAAAGAAAAATATCCTAAAAAACCTAGCAATCTACACCTACACTAAATCCTAAAGAACTCACTACACTTATATGGTTTTTTAATTACTTTGAGAGACAACTCTAACACGAAACTGACTTATATGTTGCACGGAAAAAAGAAATACAGTATAGTAAAATAGCCTAAAAAATCTAGCCACCTACACTTAAGCCAAATCCAAAAACACCCATTGTTTCTGACAATTTTTGCCTCTAACTTATATATTGATGTCTCTTTTCTCAAAAGTCCAATATAAAATTTTTGTTAGACCTCATATGTAGAGTCTATAACAATATTGATACGTACCTAGTGGGCGATGAGTGAGGGAGAAGGGAGGAGTACTAGTAGAAGGGAGAGTAGTGGGGTTGAAATGAAAAGAAGTAGGCCTAGGAACGAGAGGAGGGAGTTTTTGTGTAGTGAAAGAATCGGGGGGGATAATGTTAAGCTGATGATCTTGACCTCCATTACTATAATCTACTCTCCACATTCTTCTCCCCTGTCTCTTGTGTGTAACACTTTATGGTATTTGCAAATGATAATGAAGGGGTTGTGTGAAAGGACAAGTAGTGTAGAAAGCCTGGTGTGGGCTAGGGTTGAGGGAGGGTTTAACATGAGATATCAAACCCTAGCCATGTATGGATTTTATATAGGTGTTTATTGATTTAGTTTAGCTGTTATGGTAGAACAATAATGTAACATACAAAAAATAAGAGACACAAATTTGTCTTTAAAGTAATAATTTTGTCTTGATAATAACATTTGCTTATTTTAGAATTTTAATTTGTTTATTTAGTTAGAATTTATATAAAATTTTATTTATTTTAAATTCTTTGTTTTGCTCATGAAGTTGAGTAATTTTAATTTCTCAGCTAGAAATGTAGTTTTCAAACCGAATCGTAATTCTCTTTGCTTCCCTATCCGATTAAGGTCATTGAATTGTGATACTTTGCTTCCTTTTGTGCACCGTACATCTTTTTTACTTTGACTCATACCTAAATGCCTATCATGTAACTTATTGTATCAATATTTAGCAAAAGTGAAAGTAGCAAGAATGACCAAGATTAGAGAGAGAGAGAGAGAGAGAGAGAGAGAGAGAGAGAGAGGCGTGAAATTCTGGAGGGATATGGGAAAAAAAGAGAAGAGGAGGAAAGGGACAGGACGATCATGAGGTGATCATAAGCCTCTCCATCACAATACACAAACATAAAAACAGACACCTGCTACTCTTCCCTCCTCATTTATTATCAATGACATGCCTGCCTTTGTGCCTTTCACTCTTATTCTCTTTCCCAACTGCCCCCCCTCTCCCTCTCTCTGCTCCCCCTGTCCTTTTCCTTGTCTACTCCTTTGCCTCTCTCTCTCTCTCTAGTTGTACGGGCTTCTATTGTTCTCCCTATTGATGCACTTTTGTTTCAATATTAGGGTTTTGTTGTTTTGTAATCAGCCATTCTAAAATTATATTTATAGAGTTGTCATTCCAAGGGCAAAAGTTGATATTGCTAGAGCAATAATATAACATACAACTAATAAGTGCCACAAAAATATCTTATTTTTTTTATGTTCTTACCCTGATAATAACAATACTATTATGGTGATAACATTACCCATATAATGTTAGAGAATATTTTAGTAAATGCAACTAACAGAGTTACAAGTATATCATATATATAGACGAAATATATTAACGGAAAGGATAGAAACTCCCCAATATATAGAACAATATCCTCAGTTTATCATCTGGGGTTTTATATTAATACAACCCTCAATCAGAATGGGATGAACCAACATTCAAATTGACCCTATGAAAATGGAAGCCATAAGTAGTTAAGTCTTTGGTGAAAGTGTCTGCAACTTGTTTGGTTGTATGATTTAATTGAACATGGATGCCACCCTTAACCACCTACTGGCGAACATAATGAAAAACAACATTAACATGCTTACTACGATAATTAGAGATGGGGGATTAGCAGCGAGGTATATGGTAGAGACACTATCACTGAAAAAATGAAGTAGACTTGAATGGTGAAGGCCGAGATCAAGCATGAGATACTGTATCCAAAATCACATTTAGCAACAACCTAAGCAACAACAGGATATTTTGATTCTATGATAGACTTGGCAACAACATGTTGCTTTTTTCGATAATTAGCAGAAACTCATATTACAAAAGTCGGCATCCTACAAAAGTAATTTCTTACTTGTATATTGGATTGTTCTCGATAATTAGCGAGATAACTCGTGAAAAAGAAACTAACATTTCACAAAGAAGACATAAGAAACACATGCGCAAAAACACTCGCTAGCTATGCGAGAAATAGACAACTATAACTCCAAATGCTTATATATTGGATGTCTGGTCTTTTATCATTCGAATTTTCTAAGGCTATAACATACAAAAAAAAAGGTATACTAATCGAGGACCTTATGTTGGAAATTAGGGGTTTTTGTTTCAATTTTGTTCAAAGTCTTTTATTTCACATAGAAAATTTAGATATCAAGGGGAAAACCTATCTATATACCTTCTTTTACTTAGACTTCGTAAAGTCTTATGAGTCTAGAGTGGACATAGTGGGGCCACATGCATGCACCACATTGCATCTCATTGTATTGTGGTGTGTTGTAGACTATTTTCTACCTGTACTTTTATTTTTATGGGCGTCGTAATTTTAGTATTGCGACAAAGATTATGCAATTGACCGCCAACTCTTTCTATATCCACACCTTCCTTAATTAAGGCAAGATTCTTTGCTCCTACATATCTACCTGATCATCCATATTCATGTTAGATTTTTCACCCCCCTTCGTTGATTGGCCTTTGATTCAATTGGTGGAAATTCCTGTACAAATAGAGTTTTTGGACACAATAAAAAACACTAAAATATCTTCCATCTCTTTTTCTTTCAATCTTCCCGAGAATATTCCATTTTCTCCATTATTGTGGAAGTTGGGGCATATTTCAATCATTACTTGAGAGTTCACTCTATTAGTGGGTGTCGTGTTAAACTCTTGGATTTGGAGCGCTAAACAATCTTGTTTGTACACTGCAGAGTAGTGGTAAAATCCATGGTGCAACAATTCCTTGGTTTGATCTTTCCTCTCTGTGTTTATTAATTATGTTGTTTAATTATCTTTGCTTGAGTTGGTATGCTTAAGTTCGAGGTCCCTGTGTTCAAGGATCCCGTGTCAGTCAATTTGAGTTTTTCATTTAGCCTATCTCGAGTTGGTTTTCTACATTGCGAGTTTGCTTCTTGATTACACATTTGATTTGCTTTTCCAACCCCTTAAGATTTCAAAATCTTACTACTAATGTTCTCTCCACTGATAGCCAACAAATTTTGATGAAAGTTGTCGACGTGGAGTATAATTTCAAAATATGTAGAAATCCCAGTTATAAATTGATATTTCCCAGAAAATAATCGCATTGCACTCACTGTCGATAATGTATATTTATCTTCCTAAGAATTCGATAAAGTTTTACCGTAATTCCACAAATTTTTTGAGATATGATTGCCACGACCCATATATATTATCTGAATGTGTCATATCAGCATATTTAGAGTGAAAATTTGACGAATTCTAGAAAAAGTTCACTGAATTCAAAGATACTGAGATGTGAAGATTTTTAGTTCTCGGGGTACCTATTGTATATTGGAAAATGTCAACGGATATTTCGGTTATAGATTTTTAAACTTTATGATACTAAATGATATTATTTACTAAAATTTTAAATTACATTTCCCATTCCAACTTTTTAACCAACATGTGTGTAGAGCGCCAGCATAACTTGGTAATGAAGTATTGAACTGCTTGACTAGTTGTTAGAGGATGGGCATGGAACATGAATGTTGCAGTTGTTAAAAGATTCATGCTGCAGACCATCTTCAAAGTTGGGCGCTATCTTGTCTCCTAGTTTTAATTAGCCTTTGCCTGCTATAATTTTTTGCTTTTAGGTTTTTTGATATGATTTCATATTTATTTTATTTTTAGCTCTGCGCCGCTTGTACCTATCAGAGTAGGGTTTTGAAATGGAAAGTTTAGCTAAATAACTTAGGTTCTAATGCAGCCTGCCTTTAACAATTGGCGGGATTCTTAGTGGGTGACTCTAGGCAAGTTGATCGAGTTGGCGAGCTACGGATAGATGTAGCTAGAGATATGGTTGAAGAGTTTGTCTTCCATTAGGTTATAGATTAGAGATAATTATTAGTAGTTTATATAATTCATAGTTCGTTTTCTATTTATTTTTTAGTCTTTTAATTATCTTCTATTTTTAAGTCTTTTATTCTAAGTGAATTTTCTCCTCTATTTTAGCAAGAGGAAGACTAGGATTAAATTAGCATTCAATTTCTAAATAAATTAACATAATTTGTTAGTTCTTACTATTCTCGTGTTGTGAGAATTATAATGAACTTTATTTTCCTCTAGTTCTTTATTATTTTCATAATAAGAATTTAGGGAAGGCTATCGAATCTTCCCGTTTCCTGTTAATTTTCATCTATGTGCTGCATCAGTGGTATAAGAGCTCCAAACAACTTCTAAGATGGCTTGGTGGGCGGCAGAGATACGATGCCATCGAAGATGTATATGAGCCAGACTTTCAACGACATACAAGAGGAGGTTCGAGGATATGGAGTAGAGATTCCGGAGAATTGAGTGGTGCTTGGTTCAACTGGGTGCGAGTCCCAACCAAACGCCTATGACTCAGCCTCAAGATCCAATGGAAAGGGGTGAAGAGTATAAAATTGAGGAAGGCCACCTATTAATGGTTCGGTTAGTTAGCTTTATGCCTAAGGAAGCAAAAGGAGTTGATTGGCTTCGACATACCATCTTCCAGACAACGTGTACAATTGGCCGAAGGGTATTGCCGCTTAGTCATTGACTTTGGGAGTAGTGAGAATGCCATCTATGAGGAAGCAGTCCAGAAGCAAGGGTTGAAAACGGAGGAGCATACGAACCCTTACAATTTATTATGGCTCGAGAGAGGAAACCAGGTAGTAGTATTTAAACGTTATCTAGTTAATTTCTCAATTGGGTTGAAGTACCGGGATGGAGTATGGTGTGATGTCATTAACAAGGACGCGTGCCACTTACTGCTTGGGCACCCATGCCAATTCGACAGAGGCGCCATCCATGATGGGAAACGCAATACCTACAGCTTTGTGTTTGAAGGCACGAGATTAATCTTGTTGTCTAAGAAGGACGAAGCACCACATTCAATAGAAGCAGAGAAACCGGCAAGCCAAATTGGCACCGTGAACGCCAAAAAAGTTGGCAAGAACGAGATGGTACCTATACCAATGGACGCGGAGTGCCAAGCGAGACAAGTGAAAGTACTAGATGAGGTGGGACATCTGTCAAATGAAGTATGCCCTGAAAGTTTGCCGAGATTGTTGTCGCCATCAAGAAGCAAACAATATTGGATTGATCGGGTGTCAGGGGTAACCTTACTGTCAGGGCCATATTACTGAATGAACCTTATGGAGCATGAAGATCATTGGTGCCAAGTTTGGAAGCTGTTCGTCATGGGTTTCATTCGAGAGAGCCTGAAGAGCGGGATTGCTATCCTGACGCCAACAAAGGATGGGAGTTGGTGGAGATGCTTTAACAACATAACCAATAATAAGATCATAGTATGATTTCGATTACCCATTTCATGGTTGGAAAACTTCCCCTACCAATTGCTAAATTCGACGGTGTTTAGCAAGTTGGTTCTGAATAACGAATACCACCAGAGTCAAAATCTGCCAGAAGGGATACTTGAGAGATATAAGCATGGCAACTCCACCAACATTGTGTTGAGTTGGGATATACACTTTACACACTATTCTTGGAAGCCGTTGTAGATGATGGCGAGTAGTCAAGACGTTGGTGAGAATGATGCACCCCTTGACTTAGTGGGAAAGATCTAGAAGCACCATTGGCAAATTCGAGGGCGAATTCTTTCCAAGCCAGGGAGGATAATGCAACCTGCTTCATGGCAAGATGGGTTGCAACCCGCATCTTGGCGAGTCAGGTCAACAATCAACATCCGGGGCAACCATGGGGGGACGGAGCTTGGCGAGGTTGGAAGCTGGCATGAGGGAATGCAACTTGGCAAGTATACCCTAGAAGATCCATTGACAAATTCGAGGGTGAATTCTCTCCAGGCCGGTGAGGTTGATGCAACCTGGCTTTCACAATTGGCAAAATTCTTGGTCGTGACTCTTGGCGAGCTGATCGTGTTGGCAAGCTATGGATAAATGTGGCTAGAGATATAAAGCCAGAGATATAACTTGAAGAGTTTGTCTTCTATTAGGTTATAAATTAGAGATAATTGTTAGTTGTTTAGATAATTAATAGTTGATTTTGTATTTACTTTTTAGTCTTTATCTTTTATTTTTAAGTCTTTTGTTCTAGGTAGATTTTCTCTCTATTTAAATAAGAGGAAGATTAGGGTTAATTTAGCATTCAATTTCTAGATCAATTTTCATAATTTGTTAGTTCTTTCTATTATCAGGTTGTCAGAATTAGAATAGAATTTATTTTTTTCTTATTCTTTATTATTTTTGTAATACGAGTTAAGGGACGACTGTTGAACTTTCCCATGTCATGTTAATTTTCATCTACTCGCTGCATCAGGTTTACTTTTGTGTTGGGTTATACTTGTATTGGCTAAACACATATTAACTAATCAAAATACTCTTTCTGCCCCAATGACATTGATCTACTATTACATTTCATAGTTTTCTTTTCTTTTCTTCACATAAATATGGAACATTACCCTGATTTTTTATAATTAGTGAGAAATTTCTTGATGCAAAATCTAGTGCACTTACCGAAGAAGATTTAGAGAAAGCCAACAACAGTAGGACAAAAATAAAAAGAAAAAAAGATAGGAGAAGTAGCTCCCTGAACCACAAGCAACACAACCTAAAAACCATAGACTCCTAAACCTGCGCAACTCCTAAGGCACTCAAACTTTTAGCACATTCTACCCGTGTGTACTTAGTTAAGTCACATAATGCCTAGCAACAAACACCAAAACTCAATTTGACACTCTAAAATGAAAATACTTCAAACCCACTCTTAACCCTCTAACATGACCAAACTCCGAGTAGCGCATATAATATAAAACTTTACAAGAAGTTCAGTCGATACTTAGCTCGCATCGCCCCAAGTAATCCACATGCAGAGCTACAATGACATGAACATCTGATGATGGACAAAGCATAGCCGGACTTCTTCTTTCAGTGCTTCTTTTCTTCTTAGTAACCCTATAAAAGGCTTTGCCTTCAAGAGAGCAAAAGAGTTGATGCATGTAAGACTCAGAACCATCATAGCTTCAATCCAATTTTTAGGCATTAAGGGCCAGTTGGAGGGCTTACAAGGGCTCGATACAGGACATATCACGACAGAGAGAAAGGTTAATTACACCGAGAGGAAGAGGAGGGGTGGGGTGGTTCACAGAACTAGCAATGTGTGTCACCACCAAATTGGAACTATTGCAGCTAAGTTCCATAAAGCATTCTATATGCTTTTGGTCTGCATAAGTTGGAAGATTATCACCTGAACCAGCTACAAGCACGGTTTCTTCACCCCACCACCTCATCAACACAATTATTAGCCTCCATCTCCACACCAAGATCGAGATCAACATCATTAGGCACTCCGAGGGCACCAGCAGAGCCAATACTATGATGGCCTTGAGGGGAATCTGCAGAAGCCAAAGAGCCAGGCAGAACAAGGGAAGCACCCCCGCCATCACAAAATTCAATAGTAACACCAACACCGCTCGCTACTATGGGTGCCCTATCCACTTGCTCTTCCTCACTAGAGCTAGTCGAGACACTTTCTTTTGAAGGATTGATCCTGCCCACATCATCACCAAAGGCTTGCTCTTAAAACCATTCAGAGGTAACCCGACTAGTTTCAAACACATGAATAATTTGTTAAGATTGCCCAATTGTTAGGAGCATGACATCCTTGATTAGTTCAGGTAACTGAGTCTCGTTGAGCATCTCCAACCTCAAAAGACTTGAAGCTATCGCATTGCATGTCCACTTCGGGGATTGAACCCCACAGCTGAGCCAACTTTTGGAAATTACTATAGGACCCTGATTGAAGAGGCATCCCATAACAAGCGACCCAATTTTTGTAACATCGCCTTTTTTTGGTATTTTGAAAATGATAAGTCAAATATGCTTAATCAAACAGAGGATTCTCTACGGCGCGACAATTTCTTTGATTGTCATAAATGAACTCAGGATGAGTTCTTATATTTGAATAATTGAGTTTCTTAGTTGACCTTTGTGGGGGTCGAAGTATCATTCATCCTATTATACCTTTGTGGGGGCATAAACGACCTAGGATAATGGATTCTACAAAGAATGGCAATTCCTTTGGCTCATTCTTTTCCTTTTTCCCTTTATTGTTCGGCCATTTCTGTCATCATTTTGTAATCTTTGAGATCAGTTTTATTGTAACATGAGTTATATTTTGACTACTCATTACCCAATTTCTCGAATAGTATCAAGTTATTTTTGAATCACTTGCAAGTTAAACATGAGCCCTTGTAACAAATCCTTAGCAAATTAACATTAACGAGTGGACCATCCCCTTATAGGAACACAACTTTTTATGCTTATCGATTCTGCTCAATCTAGGCTCCATAAGTTATTGAGCCCCCAAAGCAAACACAAATAAGACATAACTAGACATCTTAGACATGGGTTTCGAGCACTAGTTGGATGATCAAACATCTCCCTCCACCATTGTTTTGAGGACCCATATAAATTGATTTCCATGGCCATTGCTAGATCTACTCTACTATTAGTTCTAGTGGTTCATATGCTCATTCTGATCCAGGACATCTATAGTTATCAAAACCACAAAGTGGTTAACTCATCTACTTTAATTCTAAACTCTTAACGTCACCTCATTTGGTCTCCCATTCAACTCTGTCATGCACCATTTTTAAAGCTGGACGCTTCACTTACCGAGCTGGAATTGTTTATGATGCACAATTAGACTTTGGGATTCAAAATCTTGTACTTTTTATTTTGCTTTTAGCTTTATGTTGTTCCTTTTAAAAACTTTATTACGTACATCATAAATTTCTCCTATACTTAATTACACAAAAATAAAATAATAATAAGAATGGGCCATAATCAATTTGGAATACAACTAGTGCATTCAGCTTTGTTTTATTCACACTCCTACACTTAATATTTTTATAAAATATTGATGTGAATCATTAATCCAACAACAATAAGATATAAATATCTTTCACGAAATTTATTCACGTTTTAGATGAATCTGGTGAAATTTTGTATGAAATACTAGTATTGCATTTGTTATAGTCATATATCACATTATCTTTTTATACTGAATTATTTCCCCCTATTTTGGAAAAATTTCCTACTGAATTCTTCGGGGAGGTTTTCCAGGTGAAAATTTTTATGCACAAGGTTCATTTTATATATTGAAATTTTAGAATATTTAGGTAATAAATACACAAATTTTAAGGTATTTGGATGATATATGTCCTATAAAGATAATAGGTAAATGTGTGGTTATGTTTTAATGGTTAAATTAAATGAAAGTTTCATACATGGATATAAGAAATTCTTCTTCTTGTGTATATAGAAATGCTCATTGGTGTGCCCCAACCCGAAACTCCTTCAAATGGAATGTTGATGACTGCTCTTTTGAAAAGTGAATTCCGCAGCAACTGGAGGCATGTTCAGAAACTTTGATGCGAACTTCCTAGCCCGTTTTTGTAGCCCTATCGGTTTGTAAGACTGAAATTACGCTGAGATTTTTGTAATTTGGTTCGCCCTTGACTTGTCCAGCTCGAAAGATTGGTTGAGCCACCAAAAGTTAATCATTGGACCAACGATGATGTATTTAAATATTAATGTATCTAAATTTTAAATAATAAAACAGCACGTTATGATAAATTCTACATTTGATAAACAAACTTGGACACCAATATCTGGTAGTTTTCCGTGGTGTAAAAAGGGGACATCTTGAACAATAGAGTTACCCTTTACAATCATGAGTCAACATCAAACCCCCATACCTCCAGCCCCTAGGAGTCCCAGCCTATGCATTTCTCAGTCACTCTCTCCTTTTGTTTTTGTGTCAGGAAATACGACACCCCCTGCAAGCATTTCCGTTCATTGTTTTGGGCCAAACATTTGACAAATGAACCATCACATTTTGACGAGACACTAACTTCTATCCATATTAATAATATGTAATCTATACAGTATTGTTATTGTCAGGATAATAATTATTAGTAAGAGCACTTTATACAGAGAGTTTGTTTTTTCAAAAAAAGTGCATAAAGACATAATACAGAAGTAAGTGCACCCGCAAAAATACAAGGCCTGAGCCAATGCGAAAAGAGCATGAGGAAAGAGAGGAAAAAGAAAAATAAAATTAGGAAAAAGCAGCTGATTCCGCATGCACCCCATCTTGGAGCTGATAGTTGGGTCACGGCCCAGCCCACCCTTGCACATAACCTATGTTCCTTTCACTTTCATCCGGAAAGTAGAGAAGAGGTTCACACCAAGCTTTAATTCAAAAGCCGACCCTCATTTTAGTGCTCCAAAATATCTTCCTTCCTCTCCAGAGTTAGTCTTCAAATATTGTCTTATTCCTAGTGGTACATATCATCCAAATAGTTAAAAAAGAACAAAGTCATTCATACCTTTTTCTAAAATTCATCTCCCACATGACAACTAAGCCACTAATCAAACATTTTGTTTTCAGTAACTAACGAACATGAGAAAATCTTCTAGGTAGTACAAGATGTCTTCATGGCAGAATAAAGCTAAAAAAAGAAAAACGAGGAAAAAAACATAGTGAGTAAAGGTTAATTACGCACCATAAAAAATGTCAAGCAGAATTTGCATCAAGCTTTCAAAATGGTGCATGAAAAAAGAGTCTTTGAACATGTATGAAGCTAGATGATGAATCTAGGAAGAAAATCTAGATGCAAAAATCACAATCATGGAAGCACCAATCTTGATAAGACCTCAAATATTCGCCAAGTTGTAAACTGTGATAAGAACTATGATGTTCGGTTTCTAGGGTTGGGGTTCCCTATGGAGATCAATCTACTGGGATTCTCGATACAATGATATAAGGAGATATCGTGACATCCAACTAACACCTTGAACCATGTAACCCTTAACATTATTTTATAAAGGGTGCACGTCCAATATGGTTGTGTGTTATGCAAGATTAACGCATTCCTAGTTTCCAGAATTTTCTTTTTGATGGTGAAGTAAGTCATAAGTTATGCTTTCTTAGTGAAGCCTTTGAAAATAGTGAATTGCCATTTCTGGAACGTCTCTTTGAGATTATTTGGGCAATCCAAAGTTCTTTGAAATACCTGTAAATAAGGATAAATGCTGGCACAATCCGTTCTTGTTGGAGCAAAAGGAGTGCAGAATTTGGTCATTGTCAAGTATTTCATTTCTCACAAATCTTTTCTCTAATTTTTAGTCTCTTTAGAACAGCCAATCAAGCCCATAGTTCAAATCTAGGACTAAATAAGGCCGGTTCAAAAACCTTTTACATGCTATGAGGCTCGAGTTACCAAAGGCTATGATGAAAGCCTTATAAAATGAATCGGTTGAGAAAGTACCTTTTGAATCATGCTTCCATGTCAAGACATCATTTGCATAGGGGAATACATAAGCTTCCTATAGGTCATAAGTGACCATTAGCTGTAGTTTGATTTCCCAGCCAAATGAACTATGACGTCATCCTTGCTTCCAGTGCCTAGTAGTACCATCCAAAAAACCCGTGTGCTCTATGATCTAATGCTTGTGTGGAGATTAGTTTGTGCTGGAGTGGTTGTGTTTGTATGTGCCAGGAGTGGAACAAATGTCTTTCTAAAGTTCTTGACCTGGTGTTGATATAAGCAATAGGGAGATATGATGTTTTGGTCCATGATTAGATTGGATTAGACTTTTTAAGAGAAGGGATTTGATGCAGCACAAAAAGCTGAAAATTTGGAACTGATGCAGCTCGTTAAAGGGTTTGGCGGGAGGGTCTTGGCGTGAGCGAGACCTTTGGCAGTAACAGAGCAGCGGGACGCGGAGATGGACTGAAGCTTTTGAAAAGCCTCCAAGCAAGACTCATCAAACTCAAATGATATTTCCTTAGCTAGCAAATAGTCAATGCTCTAGCTAACTTCCTAATGTCCTTAATGAATCTTTTATAAAAACTTGTATAACACAGGAAGGCTCTAACTGGTTTCATATTTGAGGGAGGGGGCGAGTCTGCAATTGAATCTACCTTAGTCTTATCCACCCTTCTTTGACTCCATATCACCCAATACAATTCCCTTTTGAACCATTAAGGGGTTCTTCTCCCAACTCAAAACTTCTTTCATGTTAGGGTTCAACCCTCTTCGCATCCCTCTAGATGGCTTAGCATCTTATCAAGAAAGATCATATGCATGTGAACAAAAGGCTCTATACCCTTCAAATTGGCTACATACCATCTATTGGCACTCCTATGATCATTAAGCACTACCATCAACCCATCCTTTTGTTCCCCAGACAATTGAAAAGAGATAATCATAGATAAAGTCACATTAGGTCCAAGGAAAGCATACATTATAGTAGATGGCAAGGGCTTAAGCTAAAATTTGGGAGGTGTGACTATGGAGGGTAAAGATGGCGAATCGGGAAGCATAGGTAAGGGTTCCACTTTTGACAACCAGTGGCAAGTCTCTAAGGGAGCACATAACTCAAGCCAACTATTCATCTCTCTAAAGTGACTTTCAACCTCAAAATCAGCAATACAGTCATCTGCTAGCACTCTCTTAAGGGGGTCATTAACTAAGATAGAGGGGAGTGTTTAGTCAACCAAATCATCAGTAACATCCACATAGAAACACTTTGACTCATCCACGCTAGCAGGTAACGAAGATGCATTAAAAATGTGCAACCTAATAGTCATGTTTGCAAAACTAATATCCATTACCCGGATCTACAATTGATGGTAGCCTTGGCCATCACTAAGAAAGGCCAAAAGTAGAATGACATGAACATAGTTTTTGAATGGCTAGAAGATATATCAAGCATAAGGAAATCAGTAGGAAACATGGCTTTGTCTATCTTCAATAACACATTAATAAGCTCACCATGGGGAACTTTAGTAGATCTACCCTCTAACTACAAGGTCACCATGGTAGGTTGCAACTCTCCTAGGCCTAACTTCTCATACACCGAGCAAGGAATGAGGCTAACACTCGCTCCTAGTCTAATAGAGCCTTATCAATTGCGTAGTCTCCAAGTGAACCAGAGATGATGGGGACACCGGGGTCTTGGTTCTTAATAGGAGTGTCACACTTCAAGATGCAACTCACTTGCTTGGTTAAAAATACTTTCTTAGATAGATGTGCTCTACATCTCTTCTTTTGATTGAGTAAGTCCTTAATGAACTTTGCACAGGCCGAGATTTGTTTGATCACACCAAGATGGAGATTGTTAATCTTTACCTGCCAAAAAACGCCCAAAATATCTTCCGACTTCTTATCCTTACCACATGTATGTGGGGCAACTAAAGCTTGGGGAAGGTCATTCTGGGTTCATAAGAGGAAGTAAGATCAAAGGCTCTATGAATAAAAGAAGGTTGCATGACCTTATCGGTCTCCTTCTCTCTTTCCTCGCTCTACTTTTCTTCCTCACCACTTATGGGTACTTCGCTTTTAAGACTCACCCCATTATCTACTTCCTTCCCACTTCTAAACACTATAATGCACTTTACTTGCTCATGACAGGGAGGATAGTTTTCTTGTCTCAAATGGTTCACATGGTTCTCTATGGCTTGGCTAGGGAGTCTTCCCTCATCTCTCCAAATTAAAGCATTAGCTAGTTGACCTATTTGGGTTTCTAGCTTAGAGATCGATTGGGCATGGGAATGGAGGAGTTGAGAATTAGCTTCTAAGCCCTTAACCTTCTCATTAAAATTCAAATTGTAGCTCAAATTAGAAGGTTGAGATTGGTTAGAAACATATCGTTGTGGTTGAAAACCAATAGGTCCTGGCATACTAGATTAGGGAGGCTGTGGATTCAATTGTTGATGACGACCGTGTTTGCTCTATTGTATTTTAAATGATGGGTGTGTGATTGCCATAAATGTAAAAAGAAAACAAGCGTGCAAAAGAGACTCACCGTGACTAGGAAGTGAGCTTAATATGAACCAAATGTCTTTGACCTCAACCACTTACCGAGTGAGCCTAATTTTTTACATATTTTAATAACAGAAAATTAAAGGATATGGACCTAACTCAAGTGGCAGTTATAGTGACGGAGCTGGGCCCACAAACACCATTTTTTGTACACTTAAAGGTCAAGAACTGGGGTGGAGACATACCCAAGAGCTCAACATGCCACTTATAAGCCCGAGCTAAACCGATTTTCAAGCCTAGCACCTTGACTTCTAATAATCCGAATGAGTTTAGGTCCGACAAGATTAAGGTGGAGCAAGCCATATTCACGTCACTAGATTAGGACCAACGCAATCAAGGGAGAAGCCTTGGTCATAAAACTGCAAATCATTGGCGCGAACCTATGTTCACATGACTTGCCAAGCAATAATAGTAGTGTTAAGACCAACGCAATAAATCGCCTTGACTGTGAAAGCCTTAAACAAAAGCCTCATATCTCAACTTGTCAATTTGTGAAAATAGATTAAAATTAGAAAGTCATGCCTAAAGCTCGAGAACTGTATTACTATAGAGGTAAGTACAGCAAAGATCTACATTACGCTGCACCTATCTAAGTTACACTACACCTAAGCAAGAGAGCACAAGTGTGCTATTAAAAACTTGAAGAAGTTTTGTCTTGAGTGTATGTGTACTTTTTCGGACTGGATAGAGCCCATATTTATAGAAAACAAGAGAATAACGGTTGCTCTTATCTTCACGAAAAATCCACCAAGGTTATGCCACTAAACTCATCTTTTGCCCGCGTTTATCCTTTACTAAGGTGTCTTGAGTTTTGGAGGGAAATCCTTGATGCCCACGTCCATAATTTTAGTAGAAGTTCCCTCTAGAAGATCCACGCTCCCTTGAATTAAGCTTAGGGCCTAAGCAACTGAAATTGAGCTCCAAGTAGCTTCCTTGAGCTCGAACACTATTGTTCTTGTAGCTTTCCTTGCAGCCCCTTGAGCTCAAGCTTATTTCACCCTTCCGCCATCTTGAGCCTCGAGTGGCAAACATCCTTGCCAAGGGTAATAATGTTTTCTAGGAACTAGGCTTGAGACGCTGCTCACATAATACTCAAAGGCCTAGGCCCTCTCACTGATAACCTCATGTGACGACCACATGACGCTTTACTCAAAAACAGCATCATTCCAACCTTACTGAAATTAATGTGTTAACCAATGCCTCCCTTTTAGCCGTTGGTAAATTCAAATTTACAGTGGGTAAAAAATTCTGCTTGATTTTACCCTCAACGGCTAAAGGAAGTTCAAGAGAACACTTTATGTCCTTTGCCCTTCCTTCCTGTGTCTCTGTAAGTATGACGGTTAGGGTTATTAATTATCTAAGCCAGTTTGAAAATTTGGATGGTCAGCTAAAAAGTCCGCCAGGACTTGCCCCTTTACTAACTTCTATGACACGCATACCAACTCAAATTGATGTAGAGATACACTCCACTTGTTTGACCTTCCTCTCAAAAATGGTCTATCTAGCATATATTTAAGGACATCGATCTGGGCTACCACATATATAGTAAATGCTAAGAAGTAATGCCTTAATTTTGGTGATGCATAGAATAAAGATAGACATAGTTTTTCGATTGAAGATTACTTTATTCCACATTCATTTAGGCAACAGCTAAGGTAGAGCACAGCCTATTCAAAACCTTGCTCGTTGTCCTGTATAAGCTAACAACTAATAAATTCCTTTGAAGGAGAGACATAGATCTTCAAAGGCTTGGCCTACTTTGCTAGAATTAGTACTAGTGGCCTAATCAAGTAATCCTTGATAACCTCGAATGCTGTTTGATGTGGCTTCTCCCACGGGAGCTTCAGTAATGGAGAGAAAACGTTGGTTTTTCCTGCGCATTCGAGATAAAACGTCTTAGGAAGTTAACCTGCCCTAGAAAGTGTTGAAGCTCCTTTTCGCTTGAAGGCGGCTTGGCCATTTGGATAGCCTTAGTCTTATTAATATCTACCTCAATGCCCCTCTAGTGTACCAGAAAGCCCAGAAAGTTTCCAACTCACACACCAAAAGCACATTTCAAGTGTTTATCTTGGGATTTCAATTTGACCACGATATTATCTATATAGACTTCTATGGTCTTTCCAGTGAGATTAAGAAAAATTATGTTCGTGGCTCTTTGGTAGGTGGCACTAGCATTCTTCAGACCAAAGGGCATAGCCACCCATTCAAGCATCCCTATTGACCCATCTGAATGTTGTCTTGTGGGTATCCTCCATGGCAATCATAACCTAGTAGTACCCACAGTAGCCATCCATAAAGGACAACACCTAATGCCTTGAGGATGAATCAATTAGCAGATCAAGGATAGGCATGGGGTGTTTATCCATTGGCGTGGTTGCATTCAGATGTTTGAAATTAATACGGACCCTGATTTTGCTATTCTTTTCGACGACAGGAACAACGTTAGCCAGCCACTCAACATACCCGGCAGTTCTAATGAATTTAGCCTTCAGGAGTCTTTCAATTTTTCCTTGACAATATCTATGACTCCTTGGGACATCCTGCTCTAGCCCTGGATGATTGGCATCGAGTCTGGCTTGATTGGAAGCCTATGCTCCATAGCTTTTCTATTTAGAGCAAGCATTTCATGGTGGTTTCAAGAAAAGCAATCCTTGAATTCACGAAGCAAAGTCAAGTATTGCTCTTTCTGCTCCTCAAAAAGCAGAGCGCTCAGACATGTAGGTCTTGGGTCCTCTGTTGAGCCCAAATTAACCTCGATGAGAAGGTCTTGAACATTAGCCCGTAGATCCTCCATTTTAGCTAGCGCCACTCTTAGATCAAAGAGCTCCAATTCCTTTTCTTGTGCTACATGGACTTGAAAACCATGAAATGGTTACTCAGTCCTGAGCTGATCCTCAGCGTGCCAGACTACATACCTTGTTGATACTAAGAAAATGGCCTCTTAGGCCACTATTAGGAGGTCTTGATGCCTCCACATTGAGATTCTGGAGTATCGTCAAGAAGGGCCCTTATATATCCCCAAAATCAGAATCTTTAGACTCAACATCCACTTGACCAACCTTAGCTTCAGTTAATGGGCTATCAAGGATGGTGTTAAGGTTTCGAAGATTTGATCTTGAACCTCAACCTTGGCTGGGATAGAAACAGTATGAGATAAGAAAGAATATAGAGTTTAGATGAGATAAGAAGGGAAAGGAGATGAGAAAATAGAGAGAATGAGATGAGAGAGAGAATTAATCTCAAATAAGACTTGTGTTGATACTTTTCATTGAATGATTTCAATTACAATTGAAGGATCTATTTATAAGCAAACAAGCAAACCTAATACATTGTCTCAAGACAAACAAACTAACTAACTCACTAGAAAATATCTAGAAATATCTAACTAACAATTAAATCCATATTTGGCGCCAAGGCCAACTAACAACCAGCTATTATCCTAACCATGCCTAGCTTACTGCAGAACTAGGTAATATGCAGGTTTATTACACTCAACACAATGTAGCTACTACTCATTATTTATTAAACTAATCAACTCTAATCAGCATTATTTCAGCAACAACAGCATAGCCCACGCAGCTGCAGCAGCCAACAGCAGCAGCATAGCATCACAGCCACCACAGCCCACGCTTGGGATTTCTCAGATTATAACATTCCCTTCCCCTTGAAAACATTCTTGTCCTTAAGAATAGAAGAGAATTGTAACAATGAAGAACACTTATTGCATATGGAAAGGAGAGCTGAAATTGAAGCAATCACGCTGAAATCTGCAGTTAAGAGCTTCTGGGTGCTGAACATGAGCTGAACATGGAGTAATTGGCTGTAGAGCTGCAACTTCAAAATTCTGCAACTATGAGCACACTCATTGCTGATCACGAACTGAGTTGCACTGCAAAATTTGCTGAAATTTGTACAGCTGAACCACCAACGATGAACTAACTCCGAAATGCCGCAGTACTCATTAATATGATGCTTGTTCTGCACAAGGACCTCATATGGACGTGTTGAACCTTCCGGTGGTCTACACTGATCAAGCCAAACATCCAAGACACACCCATACCCCCTCATGCTGCAGTTAACATAGCTCAGAGCTCTAACTTGCTGATGAGAATCACCGGTGGCATTTGTAACTCTGAAATTCTGTTTGTAGAATGCAGCCCAACAGATATTGAATGGCATAAACCACACAAAATTGTATTTGAAATCCTTAAACACCTCAGGAGGCCTTCCAAACTCAAACCAAGAGAAACAAACATTAAATTCTGCTTGTAAACACTCCCAAATGCAGTTCGAACAGCTCCAAAACAGAATTATTTCATTCCGAACTTGCCGATCGGCATGCCGAAACTGCATATTAGCAACTGGAACTTGATTCCTTGCTGAATTAATGTGTTCTACTGCCATGATTTCCAACAAATTTAACTCACACAACCACCTACTAACCCAACTTATGACATGCTCAATAAATCCTTGATGGCTCTCCAATTGCACCATCGTTGCTGCAGTATCCAGAAACTCAGCAGTACAAACCTGATGCGATTCATAATTACATTTTGTAGCTCGATGTATGTCCATATGGAAGCTACTTGAAGAAATCAAGTTATTACACCTTCCAAAAGGCATAATAGCATCAAACAAACCCAGTCTGAGCAGCACATTCATAACTGACAGCAAAGACATTCCCTAAAACTGATCTGCATCTTCTAAAACTTCCTTAATGGAATCTTGAGATTTAACTTGTAAGATTTCAAAATTCTAGCCACTTCTTCCCAAACTCTTGCATAGTACACACAAATTAGGAGCTCATAAATCATCGTTGATTGCCAAATGCACAATGGCATAGCTTGAACACCGATATCATTCCTAACTTCACTCTTAATGCTGCAGCTCACTCCTTGTGATCTAAACACAGGATGTCTTGATTCCCACTGCTTAACCAACCACCAATCCGGCCTTAAGTGACCAAGCTTTGCTTTATTATCAACCAACACAAGCATAAGTAACAGACATAACAAATGGGGACACCAACAGAGCTCTTGAACAGCTGAGGACTTCCTCAAGCATTGAATTGTTCTGTCCCAGGCTACGGTGCTGATTTCCACTCTAATTTTAGCTAGAGTTTTCCTCAATCTTGCGTTGATCGTTTCCACCAAAACATTAAGGACATATTGGAGCTTATGTATACAATTTTTCCATTTCGAGCAGCCACAACAGGTCACCAATGTTTCATTAGCCTGTAATACATTCCAACACTACAACAAATATGAATTTCCTGCCAAAATCCCTTGTATCCCAAAATCAAACCGACCACCAAGCCCCATAACTTCAAGAGGACTCACATTGGGTTGCATTAATGGAACTTGCTCTTTGCTTATAGCTTGATTATTGCATAATCTGGATTTGGAGCTCAACAATCTTACCTCATGACTGTCCAGCACTGCCATACCAGAACCACTATCACAAATATCCCAAATACCTTCAATGATAATGGATCTTGGCTGAACAGACCTCATTTTTGGATCAGTGCCCATCTTGTGAACTTCTAACATGATAGAAATCTTCCCAGAAATCAGTCTTGGCCTACATTGGACCTGGAAACTAATTTTAGCAGCTTGCTCGAATTTTTCCTCCAACTCGGCCTCATTTTTCTGCTTGCTACAATCATGACCTATCTTCCCCGAATCAAAGGGACTTTCGGCATCAATTTCATCACCTCAAGCTTCTGCTGTACAGCTTATGGTCAGATCAGAATTCGGTTTCAGCAAATTACAACAGTTATGCACATCTAACAACTCAATTGCTTGTTCAACCACATTGCCTCTCCTTCGTCGGACTTTGAAACGCACTCTCACAGCTTGATTAGCTCTTTTCAACAGAGAATCAAACCTTTTCGGCTTCATATAAACTTGAAAATCTTCTCCTAGATCAGGAGGCCAGTCGTCATATGAGTGTACAAGATGCCTTGGGGAAGTGTCCAACAAGTTTTGCGGTGCTTTCTATGTCACTACAGCAGTAACACCAAGTTTTTCAGATGGAATCATAGATTCTGCTGCAACTACTCCTTGTATTCCTACATACATATCGGTAAGAGCAGCATCTTGAGTTAATTCCGGTTGATCACCAAGCATAATAGGTTGAACCACAACCACATGCTTCAATTTTGGCTTGAACAACGTCTTTTTTCCCATAACATCTCCGAGTGCTTCACTTAGACGATTCCTCTTCGACTTACTCTTTGCTTTCTTAATCATTCCTCGGACATGTGAATCATATTCCCAATTCGGATGCATGTCATATTGTATCTCAACATCGTCAAGAGACTCTAACTCTCGTATAGAATCTTCGTAAGAATCATCTTATTCAAACCCAGGTTCTTCTGGCTTGTGTTCTTTAATTTCGACATTGTCGTGATCAAGTTCATCTTCAACAACAACAGATTCTACCTTCTCTTTCTGCTCAAAAATGAACTCTTGCGGTAGAACTACTTCCGTTGGTGGAACAATCTGGCTAGAAGGCTTAATTTGTTGCACCCGATCTTCTTTGTTCACATCCTCACCCAACAGCTTCTTCAACATTTGTTGAATACGGTCAAGCTGGCAGTTATACTCGATTTTCTGCTCAATAAGCTCAGCATTCCTCTGCTCAACTTTGACACAAAACTCCGGGAGCTGATCGTTAAGAGAACATTGAGGTTTGATTGTAACATTTGCGCCAACTTCCGATCATGTCACAAATTTATCAGCCATATTTGCAATGAATAATAGCTTCGATCTGAATCGGGACAGTTGCAGAGTACAATTCGAAATTCGCAGAAATGTAAACTCGTTTTGCAACCCTTCAACAATCGATTGCTTAATAAAATTCTACTCCTTAGTTCGCACAAACACCCACTTGCTATCGGTTCTATGCTCGTCACTGATTATAATCCCTAACTGGTAAATTTCGAACAGAACACTGACAAACCTTAACCTCACACGACTTCTGACAGTAACGACTAGTTGAGTAATTCGACTCACACTTCTGAATTAGGCTCGACCCTAACTCAAAATCAAGTTCTTAACACAACACTTAAGCGATCTCAACGAACGAAATCGGGTTTCAACACTTTCGCTTCCTATCAGATTATCGCCTCTGCTGACAAATTTTTGCCTAAGCAAAATCTCGACTCAATAACACATAATTCTCAAAGTTCACCGTAGATTCCGATGAATTCTCACTACTGTTATGCTCAACAACACAAATTCGACATCATAATCGAATAGCAACTTCATTCCTCATTGAAATGCAACTTGAAGGTCAGTAAAGCATTACCTCAATCTTCCACTTCTGAATTGCAAAACCTGATTAAACCTCAATACAGCTGGTTTCTGATCTTTTGATGATGTTCAAGTGTAATGTGGATCAATTTGCATCACTTTAACTTCTTCTGAGCCGATTCAGGCGACGATCGACTTAGCTTAGCACAAAACTTCAGCAACTGTTATTTTGCTTCAGCACCAAAACTCAGCAGCTAATGTCAGATCGATCCCACTGCATTAAATCTGAATCAGCTTGGATGTTGAATGTACTCAACAAGTACTGATCAATTAACCTTTGTTCAATGTAATTCACTCAATTATAATCCCAACCGAAAGCACAATCCCAGGCCTGTAGGTTACCAAATGCAGTAACTGCCAATTCACACCGTCAAAATTTAGAATTTAAGTCTGATCACAAAATTTGAACTAAATTTGTATCACAATTGTTTTTATTGATTAATTGCAATGCAATCAATCAGATTTTGTATTTTTATGGATATGAGCTTGATTCGGAAGCCAAATCAAGGCTCTGATACCAATTGTTAAGGTTTCGAAGATTTGATCTTGAACCTCTACCTTGGTTGGGATACAAAGAGTGTGAGATGAGAAAGAATATAGAGTTTAGATGAGATAAGAAGGGACAGGAGATGAGAAAATAGAGAGAATGAGATGAGAGAGAGAATTAATCTCAAATGAGACTTGTGTTGATACTTTTCATTGAATGATTTGAATTACAACTGAAGGATCTATTTATAAACAAACGAGCAAAGCTAATACATTGTATCAAGACAAACTAACTACCTAACTCACTAGAAAATATCTAGAAATATCTAAAAATATCTAACTAACAAATAAATCCATATTTGGAGCCAAGGCCAACTAACTACCAGCTATTATCCTTACCGTGCCTAGCTTACTGCAGAACTGAGTAATATGCAGGTTTATTACACTCAACACAATGCGGCTACTACTCATTATTTATTAAACTAATCAACTCTAATCAGCATTATTTCAACAACAACAGCACAGCCCACGCAGCAGCAGCAGCCAACAGCAGCAACATAGCATCACAACCACCACAGCCCACACTTGGGATTTCTCGGATTATAACAGATGGCTATCGTGTCCTATTGTTAGGTAGATTGTGAAGTGACCCTCTTGAATTCTACGGGTCCTACACTATTTTTGTAGAATTTTGCCTCAACATATTTGGAGCAAGCCATGAATGGCCTGTTATCTGCCAAAACAACCTCACACTTGTCATGGTTCTAGAATATTAACAATTGGTGAAGTGAGGACTAAATCCAATAATTGGCATGTAGCCAATCTCTACCAAGCAAAGTATTATAACCCGAGCTAGTTTCCATTACGAAGAAGGCTGTTAGATTGCTTAGGTCGCCAAAAGTTAAGTCAATTACAATAGCTCCTTATGATTTGGTGGTAGCTCTAGAAAAGCCGTAGATTGCCACAGCTGAAGTGATTAAGTCTTCTCGAGACTTACCAATGACCCCGAACATTTATGAATGTAAGACATTAATAGCCGCATCATTATCCACCAAGACCCTGCTAATCAATATGCCATCGAATTTGGCCTTAATATATAGGGCTTGATGTGTTTATTGGCGGTATTGGGCCCATCAAACATCATCGTTATTATGTCATGTTGATTAATAGGAAATTTTGACATTGTTACATTAACTGCAAAAGCCAAATGACCTCCCATACCTTTAGTGGCTGCTACCTCGGCCACGAGCTCGACTTGAGGCTCGTCATCTACTGTTGTCACATCACCTTCGAGTCCTTCTTGTGTATCGGCTGCCATGAATTTTAGGGGAAGAAGTAGGGTATTCCTGACGTCAACCTTTTAGGCAATGTCCCAAAATGAATTTGGATCCCTTGGTCTATCTCTTTATCAAGGATGTCAACCACGGGTGCATCCTTTCCCTATTGTTGCAAAATGCCGTTAGTTGGCATATTCGATTCTTGAGGTTGGTCATTGCAATCGATCTCCGAAGTTCGAGACTTGCCCATAGGCTAGGGGAAGTTTTCCTCATGGAAGTCATTTTCATTCTTAGACCATTTTGGGTTGACGCGATTCAATGTTTCCACTAAGTTAATGCTGAGAGGGGAATACTCCTCCTCATCCTCAACTGATTCTTGAATTAGGGGGCTCTTGGAAAGGTGATCCCACCAAGATTCTCGCTCTTTGAAAGATGAGAGACTAGTAGTAAGAGGCTTGGGCTTAATCATTGGATCCTCGAGATCCACATGATCCTTCGTTGAGTTGCTCTCTTACGGAACTGTCTTCTTTCCTGAGTTCAAGTTAAGTTGGAGGGGCTAGCTACCTCTTGATCAAGGTGATTTCTTCTTCATACATTATTGAACTGGATGCCTAATGGTCGAAAACCTGACTGTCGTGGTGCCTAGTAGGTGTCCACATCTAATGAGTCATACTTGGGGTTTCTCTTCGGGTGCCATGTCCTTGTAACAATTTGTGTCTTCGGCCCAAAGCCATGGGAATCCCCAAACGATGGCATCTCTGATTGATGGGGTTCATTTTTGTTTAGGAAAAGGTTCAACTTCTTCATTTCGAATACTAGCTTATGGCCACAACCCCCGCAGAGTTCACGAGTGAGGCGTAGGAGTTTCTTTGACACAAGCTTCTTTGACACAAAGACTATTTGCCAATGGTAATCCCGGAATATTACCATGGCTAGTTCTTCCTCCTTAGAGAGAAGAATGGTGCCTTTCTCTAATTGCTTCTTTATGAACCTTCTGAACATTTCCCAATCTCGTGTGGAATGTTCAACCGTGATATGCCATTTACAATGGTTGTTTTGCAATTTCAATGTGGTTCGAGGAAACCTCAATGTTCCAGACTAGAGTAGCCTATCGAACAAAGCATTGGTCCCGACCAAATTCTTTTTTTCCACGTCCATGTTTTACAGAAGTTCACTGTTAGACTTAGTGTCATTAGGATAGTAAAGCTTTACTGCCTCCACTGCATTGACCTGGGTAGGATTTGGCAAAAGGGTCTTTATGAACAGCCATCTATCCTTTTCTCAGAAAGATCAATTCTCTAGCTCCTATGGCATCTTGAACTATGTTTCTAAGGATCACACATTTCTTCGTTGAATGAGTTAACGAATCGTGCCAGTTACAGTATACCTTCCCTTTATTCAAGTTGAAGTCCAGTTTTCCATGTTTACCTCTGATCTTAAGTTTATTATTTACCTCAAGCCAATCAAATATTACATCTGCTCTAGGGAGGTTAAAACAATACCTCCGCAAGTCTTCAGACTGGTAAGATATCCTAGCTTTGATGTTCGTCGTGACCAAAATATTACAAACCATGAGTGGGGGGAGAGGGGGGGGGGGGGGGGGGGGGGGGGGGGGTTCCTTTGACATACTCAACTACGTTTATTTCGTATAGAGGATCCTCTTCCTCCTTAATTAAGTCGTGCACATATGTCCCATACATGCTATTCTTCCAATTTAAATCGAAGACGCCACTGCTAGCGAAACCCTAAGTCGGTGCTAGTCGTGGGCCGAACATTGGTGGTTGATGGGCCTAAAGGTCGAATCAAGCCTGAGGTCATGATGTCGGTGTTAGGCCTGGTGTTGGTGGTGTCATGGGACTGTGTTGGGCCGGTGAAATTGGGCCAGTGCTGCTGGTGGTCGAATCGAAGATGATGCAGAGGTTGATGGGCTGGGGGTTGATGACGGTGAACAGTGCTGTTGGGCTGGGCCCCCGCCTTGCCGTTGGGCTTGGGTAACTGTAGCGGTGCGGGTCGGGTCGGAGCAGGCTGAGCTTATACGTTGTTGTTCTGATTTAATTGTTTCAGCGTCGAATTTATCTCATTTGGATCCAAATTTGACAATTTTCACAACTTTAATTTCAAACCTGTTAAACATAAAAATTGCCAAAATGAGTGTAGAACTATAATTGAATAGGTGCAAAATAATTAAAATAACAATTAAAAGAGGCGTAAATACGAGACGCATCAACACCCTTACACCTAATCCTTGCTAGTCCTCGGGCAAAGCATGGAATGGACATAACGACTTCAGTGGCCAACTACCCCAACCATCCCAGCCTTCACCCAATTTTCCGAGATTAGCACCTATATTACAATTCAAGACAAGATTAAATCATTTAGAGCATTCTCCAATTCCATGAATTCAGATGGTTAAACTTCAAAACTCGTCATAGAATTTTCATTAACCTTGTATCAACTAATAGGAACTACTCAAGCAATTTAAGCACACATGTGAAAGTGAATAGGATTTCATGTCACAAAATTTCCTCAAATTCTCGCTTTTAACCAAATATATAAAGGTTTTGTACACCCACACCATTGAATCACCTAAACACATGCCTATACATAGAGAAATTCTAAGTGGTATTTGAGTGACCCCTTTATAACATTTTGACCTCAGTATAGCACAAACGAAACTTTATCACGAATGTACATTAGTTTTTAAATTTTTTTTTCTTTTGCCTTTTTATTTAGGAGGAAACCCCTATTTTTTTCTTTTTTCTTTTTTTTTTCCTTTGCACTTTTTTCTTCTTTTTGTTTCCTCTTTCTTTTCTGTCCATTTTTGGATTTTTTTTAATAACACGTACCTCATCATTGCAATTAACATTGCCAACCAGTACTTTACATTATATCAAGGTAAAGATTAGGATAAGCCAATAGGGCAAGTTAGCAAAACTCAAGATATATAAGGTTGTTTATGCAAATTCTTCAGATTTCCCGCAATATGAAAGTCCTGTGCTCAGTGAATATGTGAGCGGCATGAGTAAACCCCATTAATATCAACAATAATCAACAATACTCATTAACACGTATGAAGTAGAATAATTTAATTTCATAGAATTAAGAGAACGAAATAAGCAACTAATTCCACTGTCATCATAACATAAGCGTCGGTCAAGGAAAACTTGGGTAGACAGTTATAATGCACGCTCAAAATGCACAAATAGATGTTCAAAATTTTAAAAATTTGACCAAAAATGGGAACATGCAAATGAGCCTCCCCCCCCCCCCCCCCCCCCCCCCCCCCCCCCCACCTAAATCATGCATTGTCCTCAATGCGACAACGTCAATCACTAAAGCGCAAGAGATAGGTGAGATGGAGCAATACAACCTGACGAGGCAGCGCGAACATGTATATATGACTCCTTCAACACGGGACAAGAACCTGAAAAGAAATAAAACAAGTCTCCAAGAAACTAATTAGTTCAAAAACTAAACTAAAACAAGAATTAACAAAACCTAGGCTGCCTCCTAGGAGCGCTAAGTTTTACGCCTTCAGCCGGGCACAATGGGTCCAACGAAGATCTAGTAATGGCGTCAACCAAAGAATCAACTTCACTGAGCTCACCTAAAACAAGATCTACAGCACAATTAGTAGTGTCACACATGATTTCAGAAGGGAGAGAGTAGTCGGGTGGATGCCTAACGGGAGCATCAAAAAGTGTAGATCGAAGCATATGAACAGTTTCCAACCAAGACTCATCGAGCTCAACTGATATGCCCTTAGATAGCACATTAGTTAATGGTCTAGTGAACTTCCCACGGTCCTTAAGGAATCGCTTATAGAAACTCGCATGACCTAGAAAGTCTCTAACGTGCTTCACATTTGAGGGAGGGAGCGAGTTCACATTCAAATTTATCGTAGCTCTACCAACCTCAATACCCTCCTTAGACAACCAATGGCCTAGTACAATTTCCTCCTGAACCATAACATCGTGATTCTTCTCCCAACCCAAGACTTCTTTCATGTCCGGGTTTAACCTTCGTTGCATCTCTTTAGAAGGTTTTGCATTCTCATCATGGGGGCCACCAACGAAAGTAGGGGAGAGTGTTTGATCCACCAAATCATTAACAACATCTACACGAAAACACTCTGACTCATCCTTACTAGTGGGTGACGTTGAAGCCTTAAAAATATTTAGCCTGATAGTTGTGTTTGCAAAGCTAACATCCATTACCCCGGATATACGGTTAATGGTAGCATTGGACGTCGCTAAGAAAGGTCAACCTAGAATCACAGGGATATTATTTTTCGAATGACTAGAAGGTTCCATATCTAGCATAAGAAAATCAGTAGGAAACAAGGCTTTTTCTACTCTCACTAGCA